>OMPJ01046516.1:10236-21333 GCA_900312935.1 Carapus acus | reverse complement strand
TCATATATATATATATATATATATATATATATATATATATATATATATATATATATATACAAATACAGTATGTGTGTGTGTGTGTGTGTGTGTGTGTGCTTTTGTTCCCCTGCGCCTAAGTGGGTGCGTGGTAGTGCTGTAACACCTCTCATAGGCGGATTAGCCAGCATGGAGACACCGTCAGAGGCTGTCGGTGTCAGAGAGAAAAAAAGAGGTAAAGTGAGCAAATGGGAAACGATGATCTCATGTAAAAGAAAGAATTATGGGGAAATGGTAGGATTAGGCCTGAGAAAGACAAGATTGCAACAATGAATGTAGGTTGTGCAGCGATGAATCTGCAACAAATGGGGGGAGGGAGGGATTAAAAAGAAAGACAGAAAATATGTGGATGAAAGGAATGATAAAATGCCATGAAATAGCAGTAGCAGTGTGCCACAAGGGTTACATAGATATACTCTTTCAGGGAACACCGAAGTGTACATAATGGAAACAGCATCTTTTCAACTTACTATACTCATGTGAGACATGTTTAAAAAGTCTTCATTGGCTAGTTGAAAAATGTACGACAGAAATAACGATTTCAATTGTATCTGTATCTGTATTTAGCACTTTATGTTAGCATAGCATGTAAGATCTTAAGGAGGTTACCTTTTACATTGTTAAATATGTTTGGCAAAGTAGGGAGACTGAACAAAATCAAGATTTAGGGGAGAAAGATTGAGGGTAGAATGAATAGAGCATGTTTTGAACATAATCAGAGGTATCCAATTAGAATATATGATAGATTGACCAAGAGCTCTCTGTAATTCTCTTAGTCTCTCACAGAGTAAGGAGTGTGTTGAGTAGTAGTAGTTGGGTGAATGCGTGACAGATGCCCAACACATTTCGGTCTGTTCAGTCACTATGAAGAGCAGCTGCTTGGTCCTCATTGCCCTTTGGCATGGCTCTCTCTCTCATGCACACAATGTGTTGTCACGTGGAACTATGTGTGTGCGCACGCACAACCATGCACGCACGCACGCACGCACGCATCCACGCACGCACGCACGCCCACGTGCATGCACAAGTACACAACCACAGTCTCCTGTCTTGAATGTGAGTAAACAACCTTATGCTACAGCAATACAGTAGAGAATGGGGAAGTCAAAAAATGGGCATGGTAATTGAAAATGAGGAAGAAGAGCAAAGAAATTAAAATGAATGAATGAAGATGATAATGCATGAAATATCAAATCAGTGTCTCCGCACCGCATATAAGAACAGGTCAGGGGAAATGACAAAAATGAGCTTTAATAGGGGAACTGCCACAACAGACTGGTGGGATGATATGCGGCGTTCTGTCACGAACCAAGTGGTCACCAAAAGCACCTGAGGCAATGGATAGGATGAGTGGGGGGCAGTGTTGCAGTTCGGTGACAAAGGTTCCTATTGATGAAAAATCAAATCAAGGGAACAGAAATGGAACAGTGGAGGGAGGAGGTCACGGGAAATGAGGGTATTTGTCTTAAAGGAAGAGATCAGATAGCCAGGTATCTGCATGGGGACTGTTGTCAGTGTAGCCAATATAGCAAAAAATACAAGAGCCCTTTTTAAGCTTGGAAGGTAATTGTGGGGTATAGGTTACCTGGCTATGCGTGTACTAGAGAAGAAAAGAGATGTGTACACACAGAGAAAGAGCAATACAACGCAGGTGCTGCATTTTAAAATGGGGCTCAAGAATGACGCTACGGAAATGAAGGAATAAGCATGATTTATACAAAAAATAACATGTATAGTGCAGGAGTATGCAGTACACATACAGGCCAGTCACATTACACAGATATGCATGACCAGGTTTGACATCAACTGTGTCAAGTGATCCAATTCAAAGCCAAATACAAATGAGTAAAACCCAGACTGGGACAAATTTATCAATCAAGCACATTAGTCAAAAAACACAAACATACATACACACAAGCTGGTGCAAAACACCAGAGGCCATACAAAGTGTCTTCCATGTGTTATGATAAGGCAGCGCCATCTTGACTTGTCTGCTTAGTCCTGCCGCCAGCGAACACACTATCACTGATTTGTTGCCACAGATAAACTTAATGTGCACGTACACACAGGCACAACTATGATGCTAAACCCTGGCAACAAAGACAAGAGGACATATGTAACCACCATCTTCCCCACTGTACAACATTTCGCAAACACACACAAGTACACACACAAGCACACACACACATGCGCGTGTGCATGGTATAACTACAACAAATAAGTCAACGGATAATTGACACAGGTAAGGTATTTTGTTATTTCCTGATATCCTGTACTGAAGCAGACTGACTTTCTTTGTAAAGTCAAAACAGTTGTACCCCTACAACACATGCACAAACACACGCACAAACACACGCACGCACAACCACCAGGGGTGACAATCAAAACTATCTCAATTCATGAGTTATCTGTCCTTTTTTTCATTCTTGTCATGACTCAGTTGGCTGCTATGCAGTACGTAGCAAATCCCAAAACCTTTTATTAATACACACTCTGTATGTAAAATACAGTACTCTCACGCCAAGGTCTCAGGATCAGACTATCTAACAGAATCATACTGATTCTATGCAAAGAAATAAATGGGGATTGAGACTATTTTAATGTTGGCCCTCTGCCCTTTGCACTAAGATGGATATGCTGAATCAAGTGGGCAGAGCTTGCAGCACTGTACACACAACACACACTGTGTGTTTTGTGTCCCATGCAGACCTTAGGCTAGGCTCAGATAAGCAGAATGCAAAGACTGAGATAAGATGACTACAGACACCAAGGAGAAGGCCTGGCTAATTGAGTCACAGCAGAGAGGACAGTAGCTTTACAACCTTGCTGAGGGTGCGTAGGACAAACAAAATACACGCTGTCCAATGGCAACAGATGTTAACGCCCCAACACAGACATTTTCTGTTATTATGCCATGCAATCCATTACCAAAGGAGGCAAAATAAAGGAACTACAAAGTAGGGGAGTATAAAAGATCGGGACTCTCTTAGGACTGGCTTAGACGGACAACATATTTACTAAATTGACATATTCAGCTGCCTGTACTTTGGATGACATATCATTTGTCAAGTATTGTGGGATGGGTTCCTGAAAACAATGATGATTGCTATTTTGCAGGGGTAACAAACTCCTGTTACTTAGTTTATTGTGTGAACAGCAATCAATTCCCAGATTCCATCACCATTTTAGAGGCATTTGAACTGTTAACTATTTTAAGAAATCGGAGACAGCCACCTTTGCAAACCATATTGCAAAGTTCGAAAACAGACTTCTGGCTGTAACACAGAATTGATGTGTCTGTGATAAGATTTGGCGCCAGAGCGGTGGCAGGACACAACACTTAACCAAGAGTGCACACAATAACACACACTAGCATACTCTCTCTTGCAGCTGCAGACACAGACAAACACACAGATAAGCATCACCACTTTCTTTTAGTCTACTTTGTCTTCCACTCTTCAACATGGACACTTAGTGAGCCAACTGGTGGCTTGATGGTGGCGAGGGCATAGAGCGAAAAGACTGTAATCATCAGCAGGTAGTGTTTTCTGTCGATAATATCAAACATAGTGATTGACTGATATACTTCACACTGTCTTTACTATACTGTATGTCACATATATAAACCAGCTAAGCCTCAAAATGATAATAAAAATCATTTGCAATCAATGTAATTTCACACCAGAATAATGTAATTTACCACCAGAGTTGGAGTTAGGAGCCTTCAGCGAAAAAAAATATTCATGACTTGGAGTTTATGAGTTTCATTTTTAAGTTGTGAATAAGAGATATCAATTCTGTCTGATGTTCTGTTTAATTTTCCTTAGCAGTAGCAAATACAGAAAATAAATCTGCCTCCTGAGGCTCAAACATGTTTTTCTCTGGTGTTTCTAAACCTTTGTCAGCCATGGCACATGTTTTACATTAGAAAATCTCAAAGCAAACAAATATGTCTCTGATAATAGATCTGTAGAAATCTAATGAAACATTCTTCTCAATTTAAGTCTCGTCTCCATTTAGGCCTGTTTAAGCTGAACACAAGCCAAAACCAAGCATACCTAAATACTGTTAAATAACAGGTCTTGAGCAATTAAAAAAAGACAATGCAATATCAGACCAATCCATGAGCAATAAGAAATACACTCCCGTAAATCCCTCCACACTCTGGTCAGTCCTTCCCACTCTATCATCGCTACCACAATTTACGATTAATACTGCTGCTATTATTTATAATTGTTATACTATACTGTGTTATGTGTTATTCTGTATATACTTCTACATATATTTCTTCTGGATATAGAATTTCCTTCTTTTTCTCTTCTACTTTTTTTTCACCTTTTTTGCACCAGAACTTAGCACCTTTATTTCATTACACAATGTAAATTGTGTAATAGGATAGGAAATAGGATTGAGTATGTCACTTAAACAGTACATTAGCTAATATTTGGTGAAGACATACAAGAAACCTTTGTACCCTGGTGACGTGCAGAAAAAAGACACGTGCTTGACCCAACTCAGACACTGTGCAATCTGACACACACAACACATCACTAATTCACCTTGCCTTTGTATACTTTGTTTGAACAGAAAATGCGCCAGTTGAACCAATTCTGAGTTTAAAAGTGACTGGACTATCACAGGGGTTACATGTTAAACATTGCTTATGATGATTGGGAATTCTTCAGAGGTAAGATATTACTACCCTATATTTACAGAGAGTGGTAAAAACTGCAAAGCTGCTGAATGTACTGAGAAATCATATCCGCAATCATATCTTCAACAACTAGTTCAGCTAAACCTAACAACAACCACCAAGACAGCTGATACAGCATCTACAGTTCTGAAGATTAAACACAAAGCCCCCCTCCTGCCTTCCATGGCCAATATTGTCTTCTCTTTACTTTGTACATTTTCCTGCACTGTTTGCCCACTTGTTGCTCCTCCTCCAACACAAAGCCACCCAAGCAGTAGTAACCACTCTGTGCCTTACAGAACCAAAGGTTCCATCCTTTTACCTTATTCTGATAGTTGATTGAAAAAAACAGCATTATGTTTTCCGAAAAAAAATCCGATTTTGTTTTTTCCGTTTTGGAATCAAAAATGAGAAAATTTAAACAATTTCCGTTTTGTGTTGTTTCGTTTTGGAATAAAAAATGAGATAACCAAAAACCGAAAATTGAAAATATGCCCATTTTCACGAAATGGAAAAATGGGACTCAGGGACTGAATTTGATTTTATTATTTCATTGGTCCGGTTACACGGATTCAACATGATAAGAGCGATGACTTAAACCAACATGGCTGAGGAAGCTGAAGATACAAACTGAATCACAGAGCAAAATAGATGGTGTAAAACTGCAAGCTCATTTAACATGTGTCCTACCTGATCCTGTGTCCATGATGTTGGATTGTCCACGACCATCAGTCAATAGCCTTGATGAGCCTGGCATGCTGACTGGTTCTGATCGTACGGGTTGGATCCTATACATAAATAAAACAGTACACAAATGCTTATAATGGCAGAAAGGTCATTGGATTTTAGTAAACTTTCAACTACCCATCACAACGTCATCAAAGGTATCAACCATCACTATTTGCCACATGGGGGAAATTATCACTGGTTGAAGTGAGTGTGAAGCAGAGAGGTAGGGTAGGATGGAACATAGAAAGAGGAAATTCAACCATATGTCTGCTTACAAGAGAATGCAATGTTCAATTTGAGTAATTTGCATAATTTTGTGAAGGATAATCCAATCTTATCTAGTGTACAGCCAATCTGATATTCTCTATTTATTCATCAAGGAACTCTTAACTCCTCTCCTCTCCTCCTTTCTCCTCTCCTCTCCTCTCCTCTCTTCTCTCTTATTCTCTTCTCTACTTAGATCCCCTCCTTACCCCTAACTGGTGTGATATTTGTTTTTATTATTAGGGATTGTTTGGAAATACCGTAGGCTATGCAAGTCCAGGTCATCAGTATCAAAGTCAAGGAGAGGCTGTTGGGCATCAGTGGGGCACTGAGATTGCAGCACAGAGGAAGAGGAGGATATGACTGTGGTCTGCCCCGATGGCTGAATGGTCTTAAATTGAAACTGTGGGCCCATCCATAGTCGGCGATGAGGTCCTGTGTGCGTCACAATTTCCACCTGAGGACACATACAAGTAAAGACATTATGAATCTAAAGAAAAAAATAAATAAAATGTCAACAAGAACTCTGTTGTCCAGTTGTAAAAGTTGGTACAACAGTACAATAGAACAAATGTTGGTACAACTAAGGCTGCACTTAAATACTTCACACACAATGGTGAGTAGCACAAACACTGGCAACAAGAAAGATCCTTCCTCTGCAACACCTCCCGTGGTGTCTCACTCTTCATATTTCGTTATCTTGATTGAATAGCATTGTTGTCACAGCCCATCTGCTGTCCCACAGTCCTCCAGAGAGATACATTCCCTTAAAAGAGTGAAAGCTTGTACTTGCTTTACTCAGATTTTTCTATTACATGCAGACAAATGTGCATTGATTTTATTGTGTGTATGACAGAATGTGTGCAGACATTTGCCACAGCTGTAAAAATTAGGCCAGAGAAAAAGAGAGGAGGTGAAGAGGATTGTCACTTTGTGTGTGTCCGTGTGCATGCATGTGTGTGTGAAAGAGTGTGTGTACATGTACTCGTGTGTGTGTGTGTGTGTGTGTGTGGTGTGTGTGTGTATGTGTGTGCGTTCAGCATGTGCTTCACTAGTTAACACATCTCAACAGCTGTCAGTGTGCTTTTCTCAACAGGATGGCTCTGTTCAACTCCTTGTCATGGGGAGTTTTATGGGGTGTCTGCAAAAGTTGCTGAAGAGGTTTTCACTGTTCACTGTTTTTGCTGAATGTATCAGTTTGCCGTACAAAAAAAAAGACTTTTGAATACTAACTTGAAGTGTTTACACTTGATTAAGATAGACTGTAAATGATAAAATGATAAAGTTGGACTGAAAATGATAAAATGATAGAGAGTTGACTGAATGCTAACTATTTCCCGCAACTGCAAGAGTAAGGAACACTTTCACACATGTTGAAACACCCACTGCCCTCATATGTTCCTTAACTTCATCCTTGAACCCTCTCGTTGGTCTTTATCTCTTCCTTCCATCTCCAACATCCTCTATCCAATGTATCTCTCTGCTGCAGAAGATCATACCATCTCAATCTCGCCTCTGACCGTATCTGCATATCACTCAACATTGCTGTTCCCCTAATGATTGCATTTTTCTATCCTGTTCTCCTCGGCTCTATCCTATTCCACAAGAAAACCTAAAGCATCTTCATCTCTGCCACCCCCAGCGCAGCTTCTTTTATCTTCAATAAGGACACTATTTCTCAACCGATTTCTCAATTCATCATGGCAGGTCTCACTAGCATCTTGTACATCTTTCCGTTCAGTCTAGCAGCGCTCTCCAGCGCAACCTCCATCTCTCCACCTTCTCCTCCTCCTGTCTCCAACCCTAACCATAGATAATATAATTTGCGATACGGTAATTATTGTCGATGGGGACTCCTGCCTGGCATCATCCGTCAATCTGCCCATTACCATTGCAAAAAAGAAGGGGCTCAGGGCTGATCCATGATGTAGCCCATCTCTTGCCCTGAACCCCTCTGTGACTCCGATCACACACTTCACCTCTGTTTTGGTGTCCTCATGCATGTCCTGTACCACCGCCTCAACTTACTTCTCTGCAACTCCTAACCTCATCAAACAGCGCCACAGTTCGTCTCTTGGTACATCTCCTGGTTTCTCTAAGTCTACAAAGACACATTTTAACTCCCTCTGACCTCCTCTGTACTTCTCTATCAGCACTCTAAAAGCAACAATGGCAACTGTAACCTCCTGCATCAACAACTTTCTTCAAAGTCTTGATGGAGAGGTTCATCAGGTTTATGCCTCTATAGTCATCATCCTTGTTCTGAAGGTGTGGCACAAATGCACCTCTCCTCCCTTCCACTGTATCCTATAATTCTCTCTCTCTCTCATATACAGTATATACACATGTAAATAGACACATACACAAATATACTGTGTATATATACTGTAGATATATACTGGAGGTCTATATATTGGAGGTCCATCGTCTAGCAGAGGATGGGACACGAACTCCCCGTTTGAAGGGTACTTTGGAATGGGAGTCCGTTTTTTTGACCACTTGACCACCTCGTCAGCAGATGGATAGTACAGTGTTTAAGACCACTGACTGTGACACGGAAGACCAGGGTTTGAACCCAGGTCAGGGCAAACATCCTTAGGCAAGACCCCTAATGCTGACACACCTACGTCAGGAAAAATGAGCGTACACAATACTGATAGAGTTATACCAGATCGGACGTCGCCTGGGTCAACAAGGTCCCCGTCAATTCCTAGGGAACCAGAGAAAACTGATGAGAAATGGGCTACTGGAACAAGACACCGTTGGACGAGGGTGGAATTGTTGGAGTGCTACTATATGAGCAATCCCTGAGAGAAGGGATACATGCAACAAATCTAGGAACAACGGGTACTTTGAAACCCACAATCACGGCTTACTGAGAAACAGTTGCTAGCTCGGAGCTCAAACATCCGTAATTGAAAGCTACAATCACAACTACAGATTGGTGGGAACAATGATGCCATCTTCCTCCCACAATTTGAGATTGGGGACCAAGCCCCAATTGATACCAACAGCCTCAATACAAGAGCAGCTGACCTGAGAAGGAAGATTGTGAACCAGATAGAGTCCTGGAGCCCCTGTAGAATCCCAAAGCTGAGTTGTCAAGTACCCTCAGAAGATCTACTAGCAGATGTGAATGTGGCTCTGAGGACAATCCCTACAGAAACCATCACTGATACCAACAAACTGATGCACAGTACAGCAACAGTAATCCTTGAGACGCTTGAGTACAAGTTGGATCAGAACATGGGACATAACGAGCAATACTCGCCATAGAAGAGACGGCTAGAGGCCAAAATAAGGGCAACGTGGAGAGAAGTAGGTCAGCCAACGGAGCTGCAGAAAGGGAACACAGTACAGTGGCACCTAGGATATACAACAAGCTCTCTATATCTGAGGCTCTCGAAACTGCCAAACAGAGAAGAACGGCTCTGGCCACGCGGTTAAGGAGATACACAAATGAGGTAGAGGCGAGAAGAATAAACAGGGTGTTCTCGTCTAATCCAGCCAAGGTGTACACTAAGTGGCAGGGAGATACCAACAGGCCAGACCCACCAAGATCTGAGACGGAGAAATATTGGAAAGAAATATGGGAGAGAGAGGCCTCACACAACACCAATGCCCAATGGGTAGTGAATCTAAGGACTAATCACAGCAATCTGCCCGAACAAGAAGCAGTAACCATCTCAATGGCAGACATTCAAGAAAGAGTATCTAAGATGAAGAGCTGGACAGCACCGGGCCCCGATATGACCCATACATACTAGCTGAAAAAGCTGACTGCACTCCATGAACGCCTAGTGGCACAAATGAACCAGCCGCTGGGGGATGGAACCCAAGGGAGAGGAGGTGGAGATAGTGGAGAGCTTCAAACTCCTGGGAGTTTACATATCAGCCGACCTGCCCTGGACCACCCACACATCTGCCCAACAGCGGAAGGCCCACCAGAGACTTTCCTTTCTCAGGAAGCTCAGACAGTCTCACCTCCCCTGCCCCCTGCTGTTCAACTTCTTCCATTTGTCCATGGAGTCCTGACATACCGCTGTACAACATGGTCCACCAGCTGCATTGCCGAGGACCAGAAGGACCTGGAGCGTGTGGTGAGGCGAGCAGAGAATATCATAGGGATTACACTGGCCACGCTCAGAGACATCTTCACTTGCTAACTCCTGACCAAAGCCAGACATCCCACCCAAAGTGTGGACCCTGCACACTCTGGACATACTCTGTTCTCCCAACTCCCTTCTGGAAAGATATACCGCAGTGTCAAGTCCAGAACATCAAGACTCAACAATAGCTTCTATCACCAGGCCGTCAGGGCCATTATCCAATCCCTATTAATCCCGCCCGACGCTGATTAATTTACCACTCCCACTCCCACACACTTACACTCCCTCACAAACACACACAAACACACACACAAAACCACCGCCTGTTACTGCAATTGCCACTTTTCATGCACAAAGTCACTTCACACAGCAATTTTGTATCATTCGTTAATACACGTTGCAGGTTGTGTGCAATCTCCTGTTCTATACTCATTATTACTTGCGCTAGACTGCTGCTATTGCCACCATGTAGAGCCGCTGAACGTATTTTCACAATGATGTTGGAAACTGTGTCAAAGTGACAATAGTGGACTCTTATTCTTCTTACGTTTAATTGCAAGATGTCAGAAAGCTGGGGGAAGCATATGATAAGGTACCATGAGTAAAGCTATGCAGTACAGTATGTGAAAGAATGGAGTGGCAAAAAAGTATGTGAGGGTGTAGCAGGGCATATAAAAGGATGGTAAGGTGTGAGGTATGCAGTCATACTGATATGTGAACCTGAGGAAGAAGAGGTCTGTACAGGAGAGTAGAGGTATGGAAACAGAGGAAACCAGCCAAAGCAATGACACTGCGCAAGAGAAGTAAAGAAAAGAATCCAGGCAGGATGGCATGGATGGTGGGGATTGTCAGGGGTGCCTTGTGCCAGAGGAGTAGCAGCCAAAATGAAAAGGACAGTGAACAAAGTAGTAGTGAGATCTGCCATTCCCTGTAGTCTGGAGACAGTGAATCATCCTGAAAGACAGGAGACTGAGCTGGTGGTGACAGAAATGAAGATGAGGTTTTTGTTGTGAGTAGCCCGGTTGGACAGGATGAGAAATGAAAACAGTAGAGGAACAGCTTCTGTAGAGCAGTAAAAGACTAATGTGTCAATAGCAATGCATAACAGCTGTCGATACGCACCATGTGACCATTTCTATTTGAATGTTAATTTCAAAATACAGTCTCAAAGTATAGTGAAAATGGCCTCTGAAGGAGTTTCTTCTGCACTGGTAAAAGAAAACCATCTGGAACAGTTTAAAATTACAGTATTAGGTGTATTTA
>OMPJ01046516.1:0-10216 GCA_900312935.1 Carapus acus | reverse complement strand
CAAGAGAAGTAAAGAAAAGAATCCAGGCAGGAAGGCATGAATGGTGGGGATTGTCAGGGGTGCCTTGTGCCAGAGGAGTAGCAGCCAAAATGAAAAGGACAGTGAACAAAGTAGTAGTGAGATCTGCCATTCCCTGTAGTCTGGAGACAGTGAATCATCCTGAAAGACAGGAGACTGAGCTGGTGGTGACAGAAATGAAGATGAGGTTTTTGTTGTGAGTAGCCCGGGATGACAGGATGAGAAATGAAAACAGTAGAGCAGGGGTGTCAAACTGATCCAGTAAAGGGCCTTGTGGGTGCAGGTCTTTGTTCCAACCAAGCAGAAGCACACCTGAGTCAATTAGTCAACCAATCATCTTTGCTAAGGCCCTTGATTAATAGAGTCAGGTGTGTTTTTCTGCACCCACACGGCCCTTTACTGGATCAGTTTGACACCTGTGCAGTAGAGGAACAGCTTCTGTAGAGCAGTAAAAGACTAATGTGTCAATAGCAGTGCATAACGGCTGTCGATACGCACCATGTGACCATTTCTATTTGAATGTTAATTTCAAAATACAGTCTCAAAGTATAGTGAAAATGGCCTCTGAAGGAGTTTCTTCTGCACTGGTAAAAGAAAACCATCTGGAACTGTTTAAAATTACAGTATTAGGTGTATTTACAGTATTTACAATACTGATGTTGGGCTAAGTACAAATTGGGCTTAATTGCACATAACTTGGGTTTTAATACCGCAACTGCACTGACCACCTTTTAGTGATAATAATAATGATAATGATAATCATAGTAGTAATACTATGTGACAGTAATAGTAGTAATACTATGTGAAGAGACTGCTCACAGGTCAACGGCAATTACAGCCCACATTTTTAGAACATGCTCCACATTTAAGAGCACGCCTTGCAGGTGGCTAGACTGATCCTTGCAGCCGACCACGTGCCCATTGGCAAGGCGTTGTGACCCCTTGCTTAACCCTTAGTCATCGAATCAACTAAATCATGCAATGTTTCTTTCTTTGTGTCAGTTGATTGGGGTGGTCAAAACAGTGACAGTGACATCCAAGTAAAGGTCAAAAACTTTAGTGGGAGTCTCACCTGAGAGAGCCATTCCTCATCTTCCTGGACAGTAGGATCTGACACAGGATTACCTGATGACTCACAACGTCTGACAGATCCCGGACTTCTTTGGGGCATCGCTGACAGACAGAGAGAGTCAAGGGTGCAGACACAATAAATATACCACTGTGTTTATTGTTTTCCTTTCAATGTGCTTTCATTTGCATAGACAATGTTTTGGCAACCACCTATCAGTTTCATGAAATTGTAAAGGCGACATAAATATCAAGTGTCTGACTTAACGTATGCCAGAAAATAGACTTTATGTAGTTGATATTTCTGCAGCAATACTACGTTGCAGCAACTAATACAAATCTATTGGTGTTCCTGAACATTTTAAGGTTAAACAAGAGTGAAGAGAGTGAAGCAGATCCAGAGGCAGTTGTCCTCTTCACCACAAGGATGAATGTTCTCTCACATGGAAAAAGATTACAAGTTGTATATCGTGCTCTTGTGTCTTTATTATCCCACATTCACACTAATGAACAGATACATGGGCTCACCCACAAGCACACAGAGAAATAATGCATAAATAGAAAAATAACTATTTTCACATTAAAAGGATGTCAAAGAAAGTCTTTTAATGATCAACTGTTCAACTGATGATCTCAGCTGGTCAACTGCAGCAGTAGTGGTATCAACAGCAGTATGGCAGTATTGTATTGCCCTCAAGTCTCACACTCTTCTGTTTGTGGGTGCATGAGGCTCTCTTCTCCCTCCCATCCTTGTCTCTGATACCTTCATCACTGAACACCACCAATGCTGTGCAATTTTGCTCTATTTTTGGAAACTGCCGCCACAGTAATTCAGAACACAAAAAAAGTAACATCACAACTCTCAGAACTGCTTTGCTGTAATTATCATGGGCGTGAAATGGGATGAGTCTCAAGCCAAAGGTCAAGAAAATGGAAAGACTTGCTGGAAAGGCAGGGAGGCAAAGTTGTCTATAAGTACAACAGTTCTAAACTCATTTAGGACAGCAGTTATTCATATTTTCTTCTCCCATTTCTGATGTCACAAATTGTGTGATCAAGGAATCAAGAATCACAAATCTTTATTGTCATTAAAACAATTCACATTGTGTGATGGCATTAAGGTGCTGAGTTCCGGTACAAGTGCAAGGGGTATAAAAGGGAAACCAGCAGAATGAGGCTATGGCTTCAGTTCATAGACCAGGGATATGGCATTGGTGAGGAAGACGTTGGGAGGCTGTGGTTTAGAAGGCTGCCTCTGTAGCCTCGCTAGCGCTAGCATAACGCACACGTTCCCGTGTTTTGTATTGTAAATGCATGATTTATTTTTTACCCACCACCCCTAAATTCTGTTGGGCCAACAACATCTACAGCCAGCACAAACCACTTAACATTGGCTCCACAGCGAATGAAGTATTTCCACCGAGTTCTCTGCTCCCACAACCTATCAGCAGACATAGCGAGGAGTCCCGCCTCCCCATGGATTATTATTCCCACGGGCAGACGACGGAGATGGCAAATGGAGAGGAAGCAAGAACGAGGCTGCAGGGGCCGGCGCACTAGCGAGCCCACGGGCTCACATGGCTATCCAGGCGCCAGCGAGGCCACATAGGCATTCTTCTAAGTCACTGCTCCCCAACATCTTCTTCACCAACGCCAGATCCCTGGTCGATAAACTGAGGCCAAAGTCGTATTCTGCTGCACCCCCTTCTATACCCCTTGTACTTGTACCGGAACTCGGCACCTCAATTTTCATTACACAATATTAATTGTTGTACCAGTGTGGATTATTGAAACACTGTGGAAGCACTCATGAGTAGTGTTGTGTTGGTGAAACAGAGAAATGCAGAACTCAGTTTTCCACAAGATACTGCAAGAAGGCTAGGAACGCCATGATGCTGTGTAAAAAAAAAAAAAAAAAAGCGTCTGTTGCATACCAGTTGCAAATGTGTGTTTGAAAGCACAGTGAGACAGGTATTCAGATCCAGAACAAAGACTAAGTATTGATGTAGCCCAACCTGTAGGGGCCCAAGGCCAGGGACTGGACAAGCTGATCCCAGGGATAGATAAGTGGAGAGCTATCT
The DNA here is from genome assembly GCA_900312935.1 of Carapus acus. Taxonomy (NCBI): domain Eukaryota; kingdom Metazoa; phylum Chordata; class Actinopteri; order Ophidiiformes; family Carapidae; genus Carapus; species Carapus acus. The sequence continues at coordinate 7,049 of OMPJ01046516.1, read as the reverse complement.
GATGGATTGCTGCCTACACATTAGACAGTTGAAAACCTTGTTGCCTGCTATGTCATACTTTCTGTTGCACTTCATAGCTATAATTTCAATAATCTACATTTTCCCATCTGTGGCCTCTTGCATGCTGATCATACAATGAACTTGCCATTGTCATCATCAGAATCAAAAATCAATTGTTGATTCCACAGGACAATTGTAGAACCTTGGCCACCTTTCTGACTTCCCACTTTCCTGTTCTATCTCACAGTATGTAAGGTAGGTTTTGGTACGATTAGGTAGTGGAACAGTTCAATCATTATGTATTATTGAAAGCCTACTTGACCAACAGTGTTGTCATTCACCTGGCATAGGACCACTCTTTTGTTTCTGAAAACATATTATAAACTAAATTTGATTGCTAATGTAATCATGGTGTTGTGGCTTATACTTATCACATACCAAAAGCAACAAAGATTTCACTATGGTCTCTTCCTCTGATTGACAAGATTGACTGAAAGGATGACTGTGGCTGATCTGTCAAGGATCAGTCAGTGAGTTTCCACAATCAGCAAATTGTATGACAGCTGGAAAACCATTACTCTCGTTGCTACCATTATTGCCAGCCACAATGGAGCCAGACAGACATCTAGCTGGTGAATTATTCAGTGGCATGTTTCCTTGACAATTTCGAGAGCTAAGAAAATGCATAACTCGAACAAAAAATAGAAACAGAGAGAAAAATGCACTGTATAATTATTCAGAAAATTACAAAAATCCTATTCCTTTTGCACTGGAATTCAGTTCCTAAGTTTCATTGCAAAATTCACTTGCTGGGATGACAATAAAAGATAATTTCTAATGAAAAAGGATGAGAAGATTCATCAAAACAACAGTAATATCATGACATGGTGCAATAGAGAGTGAGGGAGGTCTCCACATACAGTATGTTCTCCACATAGGTTAGTGGATGTCTTTTTAGTTGCACAGATAGCCTGCACAAGGAGAGACCTCCAACCTCAACCTTTGCTCTCAGACAAAAGTTATGAGGCTGAATAGCACCACAGTATCTTCAACTTCACTGTTGATGAATATGATTTACATACTGTGTATGTGACTCCCTCTGTTCTTATCTCTACTGGCAGGGCAATGTTGGGCAGTCCGCTGTGGCCTGAGTGCAGCCAGAAACTGCAGCAGATGGACAGGTGGAGATAGTGACTAAGAAGTGGCGCCACCACTGCCTTTTATCTTTCCCTCCTGGAGGCTATGGTCATGTCAGATCCTAGCCCTTCCTCTACCAATGCCCTCCACTTTCTTCCTCATTTCCGTACATGTTGCATTTTTAATCAGCTTTCGTTATCCAATATACAGCCATGAGACCAAAGACCAAGTAGTGTCAATCAAACATAGCCACCTCTTTGCCTTTGATGACCTCAACACATTCACTGATTGTTTGTTTGACCAAGGCCTTTTGGAATGACAATCTTTTTTATTTTGCTCTTTATATCATGCAAACATTTGTTTATCTTGTCACTTGTTAATTGATAAGAGGATGTCTCTGATGTTTTCTGATCTTTCTATCAGTTCTCTCTTAACAGAAATGTCAACTTAATCCTCCCGATGGCTGCCTTAGTGATGTTCTTACCGTCACTGATGTATCTATGGTTTCTGTTTGGATTATATATGTCCTTACATCTTAATGAGTATATTTCCCTGATGTATTCCCTGGATGTCCCTTATTATTCAAATGAAAATTTCCTTTCTTGATTAGTCCTGCTATTCTCTTTATTAAAGGTACAAGACTATAGAATATGAACATTGTGAGAACATTGTGCCCAAAAGATGGCTTGTTAAGATGCATTGCATGATTAACATCAAACCAGAGATGCAGTGTGACGAGCCAACAGTGCATTTTGTAAGATGTAGACCCTGGGGAAAATGGCATATGGGATGCGGGTGATGGACATGACCAATAGTTGTCCTTATGTCTTGCAATAGTTAACACTTAGTTGCTTGGTAGTTAAGGGGACAAGGCTGTGGCGTGTGGCCACTGTAAGCAAACTGTACATATTGATGCATCTTAATGATCGTCAAGTTAAAATATCCACTGGAACATTAAATGGCGAAATAATCCCATGTCCATACCCATCACTCAAATGCTTATTGCCCCGAAACCAAAGAGACTTTTTGCTTTAATTGGAGGAAAAGTCCTTCCAGTTAGACCTCAAGCACAAGAGATGTCAACAAGATGGAAGATTATCATCAACACTACCCCTGTTGCCCTAGGTAATAATAACAACCAATTGTTAATGTTTATGATCAAATTCAGTATATCATTTCTTGTCAACGACACCATATTCCACACAATCTATTGATTCTGTCTTTGGCTGACCATGGGCACTCTTTCATATTGCTATTTGGCCAACATGATTACTTTTGAAAGTGTTTACTTCTCACTACCTCAATTTAGCTAGCTGGTGATGATTTCCATTTCACCCATGCCAGGAGGTCCTGAAGCTAAAATGTCGCACGGATGACTTAAGATGACTTCAAAATGTACAACTGCAGAGAACAAACTGCTGGTGCAACCGCAACCTCAAGGGATGGACATTGAAATGACAGAAATGTTCAATGGCTTTCTTCATCTTTGCAGATATAAATGGTCTCTTCTCAGCATGTGGCAACCATACCAGGCTGGGGACTGGCTCTCAACAGAGTAAACATCTAAATCAACACGGAAAAAACGGTCATCCCTTGACTAACGTTGCAGGAACACAGCACACCAATTGTGGTGAGAATGGTCTTCTATGGACAGTATATTGCTGTTTATATCTGTGTGTAACATAGAGTATATTTGTATGCAATCGGGATACAGTAAATCAATACTTCCTCAATAAATTTGAATAGAAATACAGAGACCTCATTGAGAATTGTGTGATTTGGACACTTAACAGAGTTCACAGAGGAATGGCATGCCTCTACGAGAGCACACAGTGACATGACAGGTTTTCTTTTTGATTTGCTGGCAGAATGTTTCACCTTAACCAGCAAACTTAGTATTTTATTAATCATGATGTTTAATGGCTAGTTGTACCCTGTCATGTATACACATTTATAAGAAAAACAGCAATACCGTGAGACATAACTCGATAGGTTTTTGGGTAGCTTGGCTTGATTACTGAGGTGAGTGGACAGACTTCAGGCTAGATATGCTGGACTACAAATTATTATAAGTAGGGATGTTCGATATTGACGTTTTTGCCGATATCCGATATGCCGATATTGTCCAACTCTCAGTTTACCGATACCGATAACAGCCAATACCGATATGTGCGCCGGTAAACGCTTCAGGATCCCATTGCCACTATTTTGCTGTAACGCAAGCATAGTTTTATTTTTATCGGTTTTTATCTAATCGGTTTTAGAGCAAAAAAAAAAAAAACCCGATACCGATATTACGTTTTTATGCTAATATCAGGCCGATAATATCGGTGGGCCGATATTATCGGACATCTCTAATCATGGGTAACATATGACTTATTTGATATTTCAAAGTAGTGGTTTCTAACGGTGGTTTCTAAATAATATACATAAAACAAATAAACGAAATATACAAGTGAGGTCATTTCACACTTTCTGTGCAGTAGAAATTGCTCCTGCTGATCATAATGAAATTGCTCTTATCTAATATTTTCTGTGGTTTTGTTTAGGCAGAGAGATGCAACAAGGCACAAGACGGTAACTCCCTGGGGCAATGCCACGCCTAACCCCATGGAAATGGAAAATGCTTTGTATCGGGAAGGGCATCCACTGTTGAGGTTGAAATACGGAGAAATAAATACACTGATCATGTGCAATGATTACCACAATGGATGAGTTTCAACGCAGGTTAACAATGACTGCCGTCAGTGTGGTTGGTGAACGGTACAATGGTGGATAGTATGCTGCTTGGTGTCATGTGGTTACGTTCTCTAGACTGCTCTCCAGACGCCTTTGAGTCCTCCCACAGCGGCAATAGGATCAAACAAATGGCAGCAACTGTCACCCAAAACATTTTCTTTTAAGCCAAGGTGATAGGTAGCTTTGAACAAATATCTGACAGTCTCATCCGACAATGATATTTAGAATGGACATCTCCAACAAGTTGTTTCCACAAAACAGCGGATCGAAAAACAGCATGAGAGAGATATATATTGACAAAAATATAAACATATCTGAGTGCATGTCCATGTGTGAAATTCAGGGAAACATGTTTGTGCGTGCGTGTCTGGAGTATGCAAAGTGTAAAATAAATATGCATACAAATAATTTAACGATGACGACTGATGGCTCCCCTTCTTCTTGTTACAACTAGTCTCAGTTCCCTTTTGAGACATTTGATGCAAACGAAATAAACTATAAACTGCTAATACAGTTAAGGCTGTATCAGTTAGGAATAATCACAACATACGTAGGGTGTACAGCCATATCGACCAGGGTTCGCCAACATTTTTGATATGAATAAATAAGACGTGGAACACTTACCAGCCAAAAAGTATTGATAGCATTGAACCAGGTCTGAGGCCAACACCAGCGGATGATTCGAGAAGAAGGGCGGCTGCAGCTCATTCCATTGTGGTGTTCTGATAAAAATATATGACAGTGATATTGCGGTTTCTGTAACTTTCTGAGAAAAAAACTTTGGAGAGCATATTACCTGGAGAGCGTCCAGCAGGCCCTTGGACACGAGCTGAGCTCCAAAGGTGTATCATCACTTATCTTGTGAGCAGTGCTTATTGGACGAGGCTCCAGAACATGCTCTACCAGATTACCGTAGCAACTGATGACGTACAAAGAGTCCATAACTGACTGCCTGGACTGATCTGTAACCAAGGAGAAAGGGAGTTTGTCAGGTGTTACATGTCCTCAGTCTCTGCAACAAGTCGGGTACCGGCAGGCCAAGCATGCGGCAGCCAGGGCTGTCGTGGAAGCTGTCGTGATCTCATTTGAGGATGTGGTCGGGCGGTGGCAGGAATACTTCAAGGATCTCCACAACCCCACTGACATGTCTCCCGTAGAGGCAACAGAGGTGGAGGACTCGGAAGTGGATTTGTTCATCACCCAAACTGAAGTCACAGAAGTAGTTCAGAAGCCCCACGGTGGCAAGGCGCCGGGGGTGGACGAGATCTGCCTTGAGTACCTCAAGTCTCTGGATGTTGCACGGCTGTCATGGCAGACACGCCTATGCAACATCGCATGGCAGTTGGGGATAGTGCCCTTGGACTGGCAGACCGGGATGGCGGTCCCTCTGTTTAAGAAGGGGGACTGGAGAAAGTGTTCCATTCACAGAGGGATCACACTCCTCTGCCGGAGAAGTCTATTCCAGGGTACTGGGGAGGAGAATCCGGATGATAGTCAAACCTCAGATCCAGGAGGAACAATGCGGCTCCCGTCCTAGCCGTGGAACACTAGACCAGCTCAATACTCTCCACAGAGTGCTGGAGGGATCATGGAAGTTTGCCCAACCAGTCAACATGTGCTTTTTGGTCTTGGAGAGGGCATTCCACTGGATCCCTCATGGTGCTCTGTGGAGGGTGCTCTGTAAGTATGGGTACATGGCCCCTTATTACAGGCAGGATTTGTAGGCAGGGACCGGAGGGGGTCCGGTTTGGGGACCAGATCTCATTGCTGCTTTTTGCAGATAATGGTGTCCTCTTGGCGCCCTCAGACCAGGACCTCCGGCATGTACTGGAGTGGTTTGCAGCCCAGTGTGAGACAGCCGCGATGAAAATCGGCACCTCTAAATCTCAGGCCATGGTTCTCGACCGGAAAAAGGTGGTTTGCATCCTCTGCATTGGAGACGAGATCCTGCCTCCAGTGGAGTAGTTTAAGTATCTTGCTGTTCTGTTCGTGAGTGAGGGTAGAATGGAACCGGAGATCGACCGAAGGATTGGTGCAGCAGTGGCAGTGATGCAGTCGATGTACCGGTCCGTTGTGGTGAAAAAGGAGCTGAGCCAGAAGGCAAAGCTCTCTATTAATCGGTCAATCTATAGTACGTTCCCGCCCTCACCTATGGTCATGAACTTTGGGTCATGACTGAAAGGATAAGATCTAAGATACAAGTGGCCGAAATGAGCTTCCTCTGCAGGGTGGTGGGACACACTCTATGAGATAGGATGAGGAGTTCTGTCACCCGGTAGGAGCTCAAAGTAGAGCCGCTCCTCCTCCACGTCGAGTGGAGCCAGCTGAGGTGGTTCGGGCATATTTTCCGGATGCCTCTTGGACGCCTTCCCAGGGACGTGTTCCGGGCATGTCCCACTGGGAAGAGGCCCCGAGAAGACCAAGGACGCGCTGGAGGAACTATGTCGCACAGCTTGCCTGGGAATGCCTTGGGGTCCTCCCATAGGAGCTAGAGGAGGTGTCTGGGGAGAGGGAAGTCTGGGCCTTTTCTAAGACTGCTGCTGCCCCGGATAAGCGTCAGAAGATGGATGATGGATGGATGGAACAGTAACATCTAAAAGTAAAACAATACCTTTACCTTTCTCCCTTTTAATGTTGGGATTGGTGATGTACCAGGAACGAGAGGCAGCGAAGATGGCAGCAACGCAGAACTCTCCTCCACTTGACTTGCTAGGTGAGAGCTGAGGAGGTGGCTTTGCTTTGCTTCAAAGAAGAACAAAAGTGTAGATAATATTGTAGCATCGCCCAAACCATGAGTACTGATAATCGTAGACTTCTTTTTTCTTAGGAGGATACAGACATGAAATAAAATCACAATCAATTATATAACAATTTACCAGTAACACCTGCACATAAAAGATAAATCTGAATGTGCATTTCATGCAAAAGGCAAATGGTCCATCACTGCCTGGAAAGAAAAAGCAAGAATGAAGCAAAAATGAAAATATCCTACCCTTACACCAAATACACGCATTTGATGCAATAGATGATTACCACATTCTATAGCATTGTATAACCTGGGTTATTGCGGCCAAATTGACCCCCCCTCCCCCACTCCTACTAAGGCAAGAGACTTTCCCTTTGAATACGACAACACAGCAAAAGCAAACTGACAATGGTAAGGATGGCCATGT
>OMPJ01046515.1:41420-70786 GCA_900312935.1 Carapus acus | reverse complement strand
CTCTGGGTGGTTGTAGGCACCGTGCTGGCACTCGCTTTTGCTTTTGTGTTGTGCTGGTGGTCGGTTAAATTTATTTTTCGTTTTGTTTGTTTGGTGCATGATGGCAGACATAAAGGATTTTGTGGAAGCTCCATCGGTGGAGTTTTTGGACAGATGCACTAAGGATCATTTAAAGATGGCGGAGCATTATGAAGTGGAGGTGCCCGAGAAACGGTTAAAAGATAATATCAAATGCCTCCTTCTCAGCAGGGTCTGCTTGGTGTGTTTTCCGTGTGTATGTGTTTGTGTGTCCTTTGTTGCAGGCTGCTGCTGGGCGGACACCTCAACACCTGACCGGGCTCCCATAAAGGGCCCAGTCTCACTCCCCGTTCACCGGGCTGCGGCTGTAGCTCGCTCTTTGCCACCTGACAGCACCACGTTTGTTCTTTTGTTTGGTTTTGGCTTGGTTTGGATTTGTTAATGATGATTTTGAGTATTTTACCTTAATAAATTGTCTAAATACCCGATTGCGCTGCACCGATCCGCATTTTTGTCACGGTCTGCGAGCCGGGCCGTGACATTAGCAACCTGCTCCTCTCTCTTATGCGAGTTCCCTGTCTGGCGCCCTCAGCAGACGCCAAATTAGAGGACGATCGCTGCCCGCCTGTCTGTCAAAATAAACCACAGCTACACACACTCACACACCAGCACAGGCCGTTCAGTGCAAACACACACTGAAGATTTTGGTGGGAGATAAACGGGCTCTGAAATGTAGCATCAGTTGATATGCTAAGATGCTAAGTAATGTCTCAGGTAGGAAACAACTGTGTGTGTGTGTGTTACAGCCGTGTTGTTTTCTGTTCGGGTGACTGAACACAAATCCAGCCACATCAGGTTTGAAGCTCCTGAACATGTTTGGATCTCGTCTGACATCATTTCAATCATTTCCATTTCTTCATCATAGTGCCTCTGTATGGGGGAACATCAGGTTAGAAGTTCTACAACCTTGAGGGCTGCTGGTTGGATTCCGCATGTCTCCTCCAGCTTGCCGCTTTTTAATGGGTCAAACCACCATAAAAGGTGCTGATCAGCTGTTTTCTCAGCTGCTTCTGCACCAGAGGGAATAAATTTGTGTTTTCCGAGCCAGATGAACCAAATCTGCAGCTCCTCAGGCGTGAAACAGATAAGATGGGAGGAGATACAGGAGGGAGGCTGGTGGAGCCCCTATGGATGGATGGTGGGATGAAGGGATGACGGAGGGATGAGGGGATGATGGATGTCTCACTCTGAGCCCGTCTAACCACCGCCTGGTTTACAAGAAGGTCCCTGTGGTCTCCAAACATCCCACAGCTTGTAAACATCTAAGCGGGCCTCGGCTGATCTGGGCCCAATGAAGGGATCTCCACCATAATGGTGCCCAGATGTTCTGCAGCCCAGATGTGTGAGGTGAAGGCTGCTGCTCCACTAAGTCAACGTGCCCTAAACCTCAAAACCTCAACAGGGATTCGCCCCATGGTCCAGGCGCTGATGGTATCAGGTCCTGAATGTTGATCCTCCTGTGAGGAACCTTCAGAGGAACCGAGGAGCTGCTCCTCCTCCTGAAGCTGCAGGGCCTCCAAGAAACAACAGAACAGGGATCTGTCGGGTCAGGAGACAGCAAGGCTCCTCAGCTGGGAGGATGAAGTTATCAGAGGAGGACCCACCAAACATCTCAGCATCTGAGCTCTGGGTGGCGGCCATGTTTGTGGAGCTCCAGGGAGAGTGTTTGGGGGATCGGTGGGCTCAGGAGGGCAGAGAAGTCCAGCTGTGAGGCTGCACCTCACGATGCAGTGTGACGTAGTATTTGGCCTCACACACGCACACGCACGTGTGAGGCCAGTGAGTGTGAGTACATGAGTGTGTGTGAAGTGTGTGTGTATCATTCCTTGTAAAGGCTCTGACAGTTTTACTTCAAGTCCTCGGAGGAATCTGAGTGTTTGCCAAATAGTGATGGAGAGAAGACGGAGAGAGAGAAAGAGAGAGACAGACGGTGAGAGACGTCCAGGTGCCTCTGCCCCTCCCCTGGCCCTAGTGTGCCAGGTGTGTGTGTGTGCGTGTGCGTGTGTGTGTTCAGGGGGGCTGTAGCAGGACAAAATCAGACCCCAAAATGCAGACTGACCCCTGGGGGGCGCTGCTCCCACACTGGGGTCTGTTCAAGAAATGAAAGGATGAAGAAATAAATATTTGAGAGAGGATAAATCCTGCAGGCCCTGAGAAGAATCAGGACCAGGCTCTTCACAGATGCTCACAAACTCCTCCTGCTGCACAAAAAAGCTCCTCTCTTGTTGACGTTTGTGTCTTTATAACGCAAACCGACGGATGTTGGTTTAGGCGTCGGGCACAAAGGCTCCAAATCCTCCAAATCCTCCATATTGTGGCGTTCTGAGGGCGTTTTGAAGGAGCGGAAAGATGAAAACACTCCCCCAGAATCGGACCTGCTCCCTCATGCCTCAGCGTCCGGGGTTCCCATGGAGGGAACCAGGCCAATCCAGCCCCCGGCACCACCCGGGATGGACCCCCCAAACACACAGCAGGGGTCCTCACACACACCACGGCCTTTGAAGGCAGCTTCTCAGCACTGACGGCCAAATAAACACAACTGGGGGGGAGGGTGGCTGTGTGTGTGTGTGTGTGTGTGTGTGGTACAAAGCAGCACAGACGAGATGGATGAGCCGGACGCTCGGCGAATAACAAGCTGCCAAGTCACGGCGATTAATACCAGGAGAGAACAACAGTGAGGGATTTAAGGGGAATGAGGCGGGACGCAGCCATCGTGGAGAGGCGGGAAAGACATGACTGCTCAGTGACCTCCGACGGAAGGAGGGGAGGAAGGAGTAAGAGAGGGAGGGCTGAAGAGCAGAAAAAGAAAGAGCAGGATGTTCGGCCATGTTGTCTGGAGGAACGAGTGGAAACATTAAGTGAGTGCCAGGAGCTAAAATTTAAGGAGGAACTTTCCTCCATGAGCCCTTTGGTCCTGAGACCCTCAGGGTGTGTGTGGAGGACATCATGGAGAAGTTTGCGACATCATGACCCACATGGCATCATTAGTAGATGTGACTGAACATGAAACACAAGGTAGTGAAAGCAAGAAAAAGTACTTTTTCTCTTATCTTAAATGGATCACAAAGGTACCATATGTTGTGGTTGTGGCTCCAATCATTGGTTTGCGAGTTTGCGATGAATGAAATGAACACACATGAGACCAGAATCAGGTTTACCATTTCATTAAAAACGTTGCGGGTCGTCTCCGTCCCAAGTCTTGGTGAGGCAGCAGGAGAGTTTCTACACCACGCGGGAGAGGAACTTCCGCACTTTGCTCATCGTTGTGCTCTCCTCTGAAGAAGAAGGAGAGATGCTCACACTTAGAGGAGCCATTAAAAAACAATATACAATAGCATTACTTTGTACAGGAGTACCTTGAGATAAGAGTTTCATTGGTCTCGTAGAATGATTGCTTGTAAGTCAAGGTTCTACCATATACATATGTACATATTCATACACGGGCTGTCAGTCGAATACTCTTTTAATCGCAATTAATCTCGGCCAGAATCATGATTTATTACCTGTCTAACCCTTGGACCGCAATTAAAATTCTGAAAATATTGAGAATTTTCTCAAAATGAATGAAAACATAAATAAAGAAAAATATTGTGTCATGTCACAAACATGTTTGATGAGGAATACCTGGAATATGAATATATTAAAATTTTTCTTTACAAAGATTTTGAAGAATAACAACCCCTGAGATCATTTTTGACCCCATGTGTGCATCTAAGGGTTAAAAAAACGCATTATTTTGCATTTAATGACATTTGTAAGCACAGTTGTTTCTAATTGGTGGTCCCCTAGCACCACTTCTAACTCAGATTTTTGCTCGTATACCCAACAAAAATATGGACGGGGAGACGGCTTGTATCTCAAAAAACTTGTATGTCAAGGTACTACTGTACAAAACTAGTTCTGCTCTCACCAGTGATGTTGCAATGCGATGTTCTCTTAGTATGAGGGTCTCGAGGCAGCGGCGTGCACACCTCCATGGCCAGACACGACTGATGAACGCTGCAAGAAATGCAACATCACAAGAGAAATAATGCACAATGTCCACAACAAGGTGAAGTTTTGTTTCCAGGTGCTCACACTCACTGCGGGCTGCTTTCTCTGAAGTCAAACAGGTGGTCCATGGTGATGAAGGGGTGCCTCAGGGCCGCCTCGGGCGTGATCCTTCGCTCAGGGTCCACCACGAAGATCTGCTCCAGCAGGCTGATGAAAGCCTCTCCGTCCGAATACAGGACGATGTCGTGTGAGGGACACGCCTGCGTATGGAGGCGGTCGGTGATCAATACACACACAACAATTGTATAATCCCTCTCAAAACATCTCCTTTGGAATCTTCATACCTTAGTTTTCCAGGCCTGTTTGGGGCCCACTGCACTTTCCTCTTCTAGCTCGTCCAGGCCGTCCTGCACCTCCTCGCTTGTGTTGTCGATCACAGACCTCATCTGAGGACATGGAGCAGGTTATTGTCAGTTCTAAGAACACTGTGTAGCACATCTGGAGAGACTTTGGTGGACACCTTGATGATGTCGTCTAGACTGCTGAAGAAAAAAGAGGAACCTTCCACCTTGACCCCTGTTCGCGCCTCGTAATCCTGCGGCGTCTAAAAAAAAGAGTACATGTGAGAGTATAAGGGGGTTGAAGGTTCTAAGGACTTTTCTTCCATCCAGTGTTGTCGTACCTTCAGAGTCCAGCAGTGTTTGGTGGCGTTCCAGTCGAAGAACTCTTTTGTTTTCAGCCCTTTGTCCAGTATGCTTACATGAGGCATACCCAGGGTGTCGATAATATAATGTATCTGAAACCATATAACACGTCAACAAATCACTATTCTAGAGTTCCAATCCCCGTGGTAACACAAATGATGGAACCCATTGGAGTTACGTACCACGTCATACTCTGTAGTCCCCGGGAAGGGTACAAAGCCCAGGTAGAGGTACACCAACACACACCCCAGTGACCACATGTCAATGGCCTCTGTCACCTGAAGACCTAATATCACCTCTGGAGCTCTGAGAAACACAAACAAACCACCATTATGGCCGTCAGAGGACCGATACCTTGCCGAGGTTTGACGGAAACCAACCTGAACAGCTCCTGTTGGAGGGAGAAGCCTGGTTTGATGATCTTTGCGTGCCTGGCCATGCCGAAGTCGATGAGCTTGACCTTGAATGGGAGGTCCCGGTGGTTCACCAGCATCACATTATCAGGATTTACATCCGTGTGGACGATGCCGAGGCTCTTGATTCCAGCCAAGGCCACCAACAGCTGAGACGGGGCGATGGACACAGAGGGACACTTTGAGAGAGGGTGCTTAGATTTAAAGACAAGGTACCACGTTAAGGATGGAGGGAGGAGGCAGACCTGCTGGGCTATGGGCCGTATGTGGGGCAGGGAGAGGATGGAGTAGGTGTCGATGAGATCTCCGAGGCTCCTGTCCAGCAGCTCAAACACCAGGCAGGGCTTGTGATCGTACACCACCGTTTCGTAGAGGCGAATCAGGTTGTACTCGTCCGGGTTGATCTTACTGAGCATGCCTAGGATGAAGTACTGAGGAGATGCGATGGAGGTTAGCCGTTAGCCTCGATGCTCTGTGATGGAAATCACCCAAACCTTACCTCCTTGGCGGCGATATCAAAGCAGACGTTCGCCGAGGCGAACATCTTGATGGCCACGGGCGTGTTTGTGGTCTCCTCGATGCAGTGGGCCACCTGCCCGTACACTCCTTGGCCCTTGCAGCCCTTCACGATGAAGGTGGTGGTGTTGGTGCAGAGAACCGAGTCTTTGATGAGGACCTGGTGGGACTCGGCCTCCGTGATGCCTTCGGACCTCTGGTCCTCGAGCAAGGAACCTGCCGACGGCAACACCACATGAAATCACAGACACACAAGGTCACGACACAAAGTTCTGTAGACTCGCTGGGCTACCATCTTTGGCTGAATGACCAAATTGGACTTATTTCCAAAAATGAGGTCAACTCCAAGATGAATTGCCAGACAAAATAAGGTGTGTGATGTTCTCGATTGGCTCCTCCAGCCTCAAATCAATAACCAGAGGCGCCCCACGTACCTGTCTGTGTGTGCTGAGGGCCACCTGATGGTGCACATGTGCGGAACGCGTCTGTGGCGACTTCCATCGAGCTTGTGCTGCCCGCTAACGGCCGTGGCCTCGTCTTATAAAATGCTGCGGTGTTGATGACATCATGTCCTGCCGCGAGGTGACATTAGTGATTGATTCTGCTGGTATGACATCATCGATTGTTTTCATTCAGCTGTCCGCCACATGGGTTTGTCTTTTGATTTGATTTTTAATACACCTTGATAAAGTGTATTTTACCAGTGTTTCTGCACCTCAGCAGTTGGTGGGCTGTGAGATAAGTGGTAGATAGGCATAAGGTCTGCTGAGGTCTTAAGACACATGAGCTATGTGATGCACCATCCTTTACCTGCCTCTGTTCCTCTTGGTGATGACTGGGATTGATCTGAATCACAGAACAGAGGTCAGTTACTTACACACTCTTTATGTACTAAGTGATGCTCAAACTAATTTCAGCCTATTTTTACATTTTACACCTACCTGCTGTGTTGCTCTTTGGTCCTTAGCCCTCTGTGAAGCTGGAACATCTCTGAACCCGCTGAGAGAAGCTTCAGTATGTTCTCTTAATCTTGATATCAGGGACATGATGCAGCAGACTGAAGTTCCCCGTTTCAAACTAGTGACCTTTGTCCAAATCGTTAGACCACAGGCGTCAAACTCGGGATTCAGCCCTCGGTGTTATAATATTTGGCCCACCTTACCTTAACAAACGTGTGCTAGAGCGGCCCTGCCGTGCGCATACACCCTTATTACTACATCTCCCACAATGCTTTGTTGTTACGTAGGTAGTCAGTCAAGACCGCTACGCGCCCCCTGCTCCCCTGTTGACAGTCATTAGCATCTATGCTAGCAGTCACTTTGGACAAACTAAATCTAGCCTCCACAAAAATAGCCTGACGAAAGTTGTAAATAGGAGCCCTAAAACGGGTGGGAGGCAGATTATGTGTTCACCAGTGAAGGACAGACCAGTTTGTCCTGCGTGCGCAGCCACCAAGAATATAACACAAGAGGACACTATGAAACGATGTACTCAGCGCCAGCGCCGAGTTCACCCGGCGATTTGACGACTTTGAAGCCAAGAAAGATTTGAACTGCTTAGCACTTCGGTTGCGGTTGACTTGGAAAGCGCTCCAGCCTCCACTTGGGGCTGATTGATGGTGGCAGGCGGATCGATCCAGATAGCGATTTTTATCGATACCAAATCGGATCCGACTCAGGTGTATTTGATTTGGCGCCGTCACGTCGTCACGTCACGTGACTTAGACGCGAAAGGCAAACCATCACTGCGGTAATATACTTGAAATTAAACAACTGACAGCGAAAGTGCAATCAGTCTACGACCTAGAGGTCGTAACTAAAGGCAAATTAGACGTAAATGGAGACTTTCGAAGACGCTATTGACCCGAGTTTGGAAAGCAAATGACAAAGCTGCAACGTGTGGGGCGCGAACTTACGGGTGAAGGTACGTTGGAGTGGGAGTCGGTCCGCGGTGCTATACATATATAAATATTGTAAATAATTATAAAACCAATGTTATAAATATAATAGAAAATTAAACAGGTAAATATAAAATACAAACATATTTTGTTGTAGATTTAAAAAGTAGTATAAATATAAAATATATATTTTTGTTGTCAATATATGTAATGTAATAAGGGGGGAAATTGTTATTAATATAACAACATATAATTCCATGTATAAATACAAAAATATTTTTTTCAATAGATCGTAACTTGATCCCAGTCTTTGACATTGGCCCGCAGTGACACTGAGTATGACACACTAGCCTTAGACCAACAGATGTCCAACACACACACTTTATTGTGTGAAGAACTACACAGACATGCAGATTAAATAAACAATTTCTAAGAGACCAAGCAGTTTTCAAAGTTTTATTAATATAGCACGACACGATCTCCAAAAACCCTCCACTCTAAGCCTCTAAACCACCCTAGAGAAGAACTTCTTGACCCTGCTCATCTTTGTGCCTTCAGCTGAAAGCAAAATAAAGAGAAGAATAATTAAAGGAGCTCATGAAAAAAGATCAAACTTCAGACAGATTACAATATAATTTGATGTAACAGATAAAACAGGTCCTTGCATTACCTTTATTTTTGGTCCCCGAGGGTCCAGATGGAATGTTGTAGTGCCAGGTATCATTGCCCAGATCAAGCTCAGGGATGTTGCTCACCCTCTCTGGTGGTTGGCACACCAGCATGGCCTGGGCAGACTTCTCTATGCTGCAACAGCAACCACAAATACTCTCAAACTCAAAATCTGCACACAAGCTCCATGAAACACAAAGTCCGTCTTACTGAGGGTTGTTGGCTTTGAAGCCGCACAGGTGGTCCATGGTGAGGAACGAGTGTTTCAGGGCCTCCTCAGGAAAGATCCTTTTCTCAGGTTCCACCATGAACATCTGCTGTAAGAAGTTGATGAAGGCATCAGTGTCCTCAGCCACGGCTGCGTCTTGTGGGGGACAAACCTGCCATAGTGAGGACATCATTAAGAAACCTGGTGCATTGCAAGATTACAACTACCACAATCAAATCTACTCATACAACACACACATAGAGAGTTCCTCTGAGGTTCTCACCAGTTGTTTCCATGCACGCCTCGGCACCACTATATTCTTATTTTCACACTCCACCACGTCCCGTTCGTCCCTGACTGGATTATTGATTGCGTACCTCATCTGAAAAGATAGTCATTTCAGGTTATTGGGGGACAACCCATTGCACACTGGGATAAGTTAAGCATTTTTCTACCAACAATGTAGTTTTGTGTTTGATGTGCCGGGCTGAAGGACCTTTTTAATGTCGTCAAGATCGCTGAACCACTCTGCTGGCTGACTGATTTTGACTCCGGTCTGTTTTTCATACTCCTCTGGGCTCTGAAGGAAAATGGATTCATGTGATTCTTCACACCATTCTTGAGAATGTTCCTATAACACACGTTGCTAAAGGTTTGACAACGGTTCTTGGGTGAAACATTGGGTGAGGGAGATTCTTTCAGCCATGTTTACTATCTATTGAACTTCTACATAAGTTAGTTTTGGATGCCAACAGGTTTGGTGTCAGTTCTGACACCATCCCGATAGCTAGCATTGGATAGCGTCTCCACGGGATGGTGTCACCACGCTGACAAAGTCACTGACAGCTGTGACATCACGGCTGCAGGTTTGCTCGGCAGATTCCATTAGCCGCTATGCTAGTGACTAAGAAAATACAATGGTGTCCTACTGAAGATGGACGACATCGGCTGTCACATACCTTAAAGTCCCACCTCTGTCTGAAGCCCTTAAACAGCTCCCCTGTTCTCCTCCCCGCCTCCAGCAAGCTAGAATCAGGCATGCCCACCGCGTCGATGATGTGTTTCATCTTAGAGGACAAAAAGCACATCAGGTGTGCTGACAGTCACGGCTTTGGAAAGTCTAGAAACCTGTTGATCCTTCTGTGACAAATATTTCAAGGTGACTCACGACATCGTACTCGCAGATGCCAGGGAAGGGAACGAAGCCGAGGTAGAGGTACACCAACACACACCCTAGTGACCACATGTCGATGGCCTCCGACACTGGCAGCCCTAACATCACCTCTGGAGCTCTAAAAAGAACCAAAGCTGGTGAGAGGCAGTGCTAGAGAACCAACCACCGGCCCAAGAACATCCTCAGAACGTGGGCCCACCTGTATGTTAGCTTCTGGAGCGGGCTGCCGGGTTTGATGATTTTGGTCGGCCTGGCGTCGCCAAAGTCGATGAGCTTGATTTTAAAGGGGTGTTTCCTGTGGTTCACCAGCATCACATTCTCAGGACCAAGCTCAGTGTGTACGATTCCGAGGCTCTTGATGCCAGCCAGGGCCACCAACAGCTGCAGGGGGGACAGACATGAATCTCATCGTCAATCTACTTTTGAATCAGAGACATTGTGCGTGATAAGAAAAACAACAACTTAAGTACCTGTTGTGCGATTGGCCGGATTTCGACCACGGACAGGATGGTGCCACCTTTGACGAAATCCAGCAGACTCCTATCCAGCAGCTCAAACACCAGCCAGGGTTTCAGATCGTACAACAGAGTCTCGTGAAGACGAATCAGATTGTACGTGTCCGGACTGAGTTTGCTCAGCATCCCCAGGATGAAGAACTGAGGAGCAGAGTTGAGACTTTGAGTCCCTGCTACCTCAGGACCTACGAAATGAGCAGTGTGTGTGTCCCACCCACCTCTCTCTCTGCGTCCTCAAAGCAGGTGTCTTTGGACGTGAACATCTTGATGGCCACGGGCGTGTTTGTGGTCATGTCCACGCAGTGGGCCACGGTTCCGTACGCCCCCTTCCCCTTGCAGCCCTTCACGATGTAGTTGGTGTTGCTGGTGGCCAGCACGGTTCCTTTGACCAGCTGGACCCCGATGGCCGCTCTGTCGTCGTCCGACTCCCGGTTTTCCTCTGTGGCCCCTGGTGGTGACGAGGAGAAAGGTCCCAATGGATGGCGGAACATCTTGACCCCCCCCTTAACCTACGTAAGTCCCAAAAACCAAACACACAAACCAAGATTGCGACCGTACCTGTCTCGACATCCTGCAGGGTGACCGTATTCGTGTACTCCCCGCTGCGATTGGACGTACGGTTACTATCGGTGGAATGCAGAGCCATCATGTCGGCCATCGTCAGCAAAGGTCCTCACCGCTGCACGTGGGGGCAAATATGTTCTCTGGTGCGGTGACACCATACGTGCAGGCTATGACATTAGCGAGTGACATCATAGTTGCGATGGTATCATGGCCGATGTTCAGGACATATGACATATCATATCTTGATATGATATGTCATTACTTGAGGACTCCTCTTCCTCCTGTGAATTTAAGAGAAGTTTTGGAGATCAAAATGTCTTTGTTGTCTTAGGTCATAGTAATTTTTACCAAAGGTGAAAGGTCAAGTGAGTGAGAAAGTTGGCGTCGCCCTCACCAGGCCTGTGTTCACTCAAAGCTAGCAGAGCGATGCTAATACCTGGATTGTGTGTGTGTGTATGTGTGAGTGTGCGAGTGATTTGTGATGAGTGAACAAGGATTTGGCAAACTGAACTGTAATAAAGTGACGACTGACTGAGTGTCAGCCATCAGTTTGTGTGTGTGAGTGTGTGTGTGTGTGTGTGTGTGTGTGATAACGCCTTTTATTTTGGGTAGGAATGACCCGTGCTGACAGACTCTCCTGACTCATGCCATTCCAGCGTCTGAGAAGGAGGGACTGAGAGAGAATAAACGGATTGTTCCCGCTGGGCGGCTCCTGTCTGATGATTTTCGGTGGTTATTAGAAATCATTTTCATGTCATGGACAAACCTCCGTCCTGATCCCGCAAGGCTTACGCCGGCTGATTATTGGTTCCAGATGACTGAAAACATTTCAGCAAATATCAAAGTCAGAAAGCCAGTGGACCCATAACCAGGGATTAGAAATAATTAGGCTCGGTTGGTATTACCACGTTGTTTTTCCTAAAATTCTCAATAGATTGTCTTTGTATGTCCTGCGATGGACGGGCAACCCTGAGCGAGGACATGTCCCCAGCCAGGCATGAGCAGGTCCAGATATTACACGAATGAGTGAATGATGTCAAAATCAAATGTTCTAGATGCTAGGCTTCAAACTTGAGGCCCGCGGGCCAGATTTGGCCCACAGCGTCATTTAATGTGGCCCTCGAGCGCTTGATTGACCACTTCAATATAAATCTCCTTCATTTAGACGTGCATGGACCCTAAACGGAGGGCATATATCATATCATATATTATATTTACTGTAAATTCCGCACTGTAGAGGTAAGACGACATGGAGGTTTTGTAGGGGGAGAGAGCAGGAAAAAGGAAAGGAGGGAAGTGGTGGGAAGTAAAGAGAAAAACAGGCAGAGAGGGGAGAGTGGTGTGTGCGAGAGAGAGAGAGAGAGGAGAGAGAGAGAGTGGAGAAACGCAGAGGGAGAGATGAGTGGAAGGAAAAGCTGTGGTCTGAGGGTCTGAGTGATAGAAGGTGGGAGAGAGGGAGAGAGAGAAAGAGAGAGAGAGAGAGAGAGGGAGCTGATAGATTAGAGAGAGAGGAGGCAAGAAAGACCTGAGATGAACAGAAGAGGTGAAGGACAGATTACAGGTAGAGGAAAGGACTGAAGAAAGGTAAGCAGCATTCCAGACACCACACACACACACACACACACACACACACACACACACAGGAAGAGAGAGAGGTAGAGGTGGGGCGAGAAACAGAGTGAATGAGTAGAAGTGGAAATACGTTAATCTGAAATCCAGATGCTGCTCGGACCAACACAGGGTCAAACTGATACACACACACACACACACACACACATACACACTTTCTTGCACACATACACAGCTCCATCCCCTTTCTGTCTGTTGCGCTCTCTCACTCTCTCACTCGCACTCCCTACCTTACACACACTCACTCACACACTCACACACACACACACAAACACACACACACACACATTGGGACTGTGGTGGCTGTACCAGTCAGGAGCACATCGGTGGAGCTCAAACATCAGCTGGATACCTCCTCCTGTTCTCCCACCAGCGACGGACTGCTGGTTTACTGAGACTCTTTTCAAACTTCAGCCCTTCTTCACTGACTTCTTTTATTTTGGACTCTTTTTGGAGGCGGTGGGAGTTTTAGAGGAGTTTCCAGGTGAGTCACTTGTGGATTTTAGAGTAGTTGTTGTCGAGTTAGTTTACAGTGTTTTCAATCTCCACCTCAGGAATTCCCTCCATCATTAAAAAGTCTAATCAACTCTCACTGCGGCGCTCAGTCCAAACACAGGCTGGGACACGCGCAGCGAAACCCTCTTCATCGCTAATCTCCCCCATTCATCATCACATCTGAGCCCGGCGACTCAGATGGCAGATTGCGGAGTTACTGCCGGTGTGTTAACTCAGCTGGCGTGACCTTAGAGCGCCACACGGCTGCCAGAGCCACGCTTTGTATCTGCGTTTGTCTGGACATAATCCATCAGTGGATTGACTGGTGCTGAAAGGGCGAATTAGCCGCAGACAGCCGCCCCTTGTTTGTCACGGCCGATTCTCCCTGGAAGGAAAATGATATTGGAAAGGTTTGGAGCTTAACGCATCTCCCCTGTTGTCCTCGCGCTCACACACACCTGTGCTATTTCCTAATTTGTGCTTCGATGATATGCCATTTGATAGGTAGATGTTAGACAAAAGTCCCCCTAACTCCAGAAGTTGTTGTCCAAATTCCACCTGGATTCTTTTGAGTCCATCTCCAACCTCGACCCAAGCCACACCTGAGTCCTCAGCCTGAGTTCCGATCGGAATCTGTTCTGTGTGAGTTCCCTCTGTTTGACGACAAGTGTTTCCCTTAGATGATATATTTGGGTGCCGTGTTGATGGGCTGAAACCCGAGCGTGCATTCTCCTGTGACACTCAGCGGCCACCAGTGAGAGTGGCGGAGACGCCAGGTTTGGCACCGTGAGCGTTCTGTAGGCTTCTTGTGCCGTCCTTTCATCACTCGGAGTGTTTTCTGGGCTTTGAAGCACACCTGAGCGTCTCTGCGTAGAGCCGTACTCACATTCGTGTTGACTGATTTATGGCAGAGGACCATTGGAAAGATACAGTATGTGATTATTAGACAGCCGGGCAGCCTTTTTCTGTGGTTCCTGCTTTTTGAAAGTACTAACAGCCCATCATTTCCTCCACATTGCATTTAGGAATCTGTGGGAAAAAGTAATTTCTAAACAATACTGACCTGCGGCTGCCCTGCGGTCACACATGGATTTACTCTCAGTAAGCCCAAGCTTCTGAAGTTAAATCACATCACGATGCCACTAATACAAATAAATGATCAGCACCCACATGGTCACAATGTGTGTCCAGGTGCCCACAATTCTCTCATAAAATGCCAATATCTGGCGCGCAGGGAGGCTCTTTCCTCAAAGTAGACGTGTTTTGGATACGGGCTTTGCACACACACTCGCTCCGTCTTCCTGAGGGAGGATATATGGGCAGCACATGATCGCTCAGACTCTCATGGAAGGAAAACATGTGGTCCCGGTGCAGCGGTCCTCCTCTCTGGACATGTGCCGCGTCCAGCGGGGCGGCTGTGACTCGGCTGCGGGTCCACGTGGTGCTTCTGACGTGAAGACGCACCGGCTGCTTTCACGCATTCCCGAAGGTGCTCGCCGCTCTTGCAGCCATTAGTCACCAGAGGGTGGCAACAGGGTTGACGCCAAAGTTAGCTGCCTGATCTTTGGTCCCGGGGTTCCATGCCGGGAGGTCGGCAGACTCTATTTTCAGGGTTGGAGGCTGCCTGTGGTTTCTAAGGACAGCTGGAGGCCTAAATGTGTCCTTCATTCCTTTGGCTAACAGGATTTGTTTGCTTTGATTTATCGTCTTCACTTTCTTCAGTTCTGTTGTACTTTGAGTCCAACATCTTCTCTAGTTTTGTTGCTTTTTCCTCCTCTGTTTGAGCGATTGAGTGGAGTCTGCGAAGGGTGTGCGTCCCTCAGGTTGGGTTCCTTGGTTCCGTAGGGACTTAGGTTCCTTGGATTCCCATTATTTGATGGTAATGACTAGTGTGGAGGTCCAGAGTGGGTCAGATCCCATTAATATTCCATCTTTCCCGTCCTGTTTACAGGATCTGAGGATCATCTGTGGCCTCCCCGCCTGGTACCATCGCTGCTTTCTCATGAGATGATGGCTCACGCACTGTTTGTGTTCTGTTTCTGGTTTGCGTGTGTTTGTTGTTGATTGAATAAGGACCAAGCAGCTCGGATTCTGTCATGTTCCAACTCTCTGTGCGTCAAATGTCAGGGAATAAAGAATTTCCCGACCGTAGCGCCAACCCTACATATGTATGACGGCCATTGTTCTGTAGACATCTGCACGTTATTCTGGGTGTCCGAGGTCGAAGAATTTCATGGAAGTCGATGCTGCTACAGATTTCGTTCCCCGAGAACCACAAATTTGATCCAGCACTTAAGACTGGGCCATAAATTTCTTTTTATGTGTGAGAATATGGTCATTTGCCGATTACTTCATACTCTCTACGTTTACCAACAACAGAGGAGGATTTTCCAGCAGACCCCATGACCCCGTTTAAACACCTCTGCTGCTACACCTTGAAAGTCCAGAAACTTTCCTCTCTCTCGATCCTCTGAAAGCCGTTACGACTCCTGGCACTCCTCATTCAGAACTAAAGCGCAGAGGAATTTAATATTTGTGGGACAGAAGGGAGACGAAAGAGGAGAGAGAGAGAGAGAGACAAAGGAATGAGGGATGTATTTTGGAAGCGCCGTACGCCAAAGGACATGTGATTTTCATAAGTGTAGGCAAGCTGGACGCTCTGAGTTCTTTAAGTTGTTGGAAGTGTGGCACTTTATCTCTGTCGGCACACGGGCAGGGAGGGGCGCGAGGTGATTCCGGTGATTTAACCCCGCAAAGCCTTTTCTCAACTTTTGTCCTCATCTGTTTTCCCTTATCTGCTCCCCTCACCATCTGCTCTTGTCCTCTCGTCCGTCCCGCTCCGTCCCCAGTGTGCGGACGGGGAGCTGCTAAAGCCATCAGAGCCCGAGCGGAGCCTGCCGACCTCACCTGTGACCCCCCCGAGCAGAGGCCGAGCGCTCCCCGTCAAAACTCAGTCTGGCCACACGGCCGGGCCGCTTTTCAGGGTCTGACTTTTCATTCTGTAAAAGTCTGACTCAGTAATCTGAGCAAAGACTTATTATGCAAATTAACCACTGTCCTGCGGCAAGAAGAAATTCCTCTACCTTTTTCCCGCCTCATCACGGCACGCAGAGAATCTTTCTGTTGGAAGCACTGCGCCACTGACACACATGGCAAACCTCAGCGACTGAGCAACTGCACACACGTGTTTGTGTGTTCATGTATGTGAACCTGAATAATCAATCAGTCGCTGCAATTAAAATTAACGATTAAAATCCAGGTCACATTCTCAGAATGATGTTCCTCTGTTTTCCAATTACACCCGGATGCTAACTCTCTCTCTCTCCCTCCCTCTCGCACTCTCTCGCTCTCTTTCCGTCACTCACGCACACACACACACACACACACACGCACACACACAGATGTTAGGTAAATTTGAGCTAACTATTCCAGAGAGTGCAGAAACAGGGGCAGAAGTGGAAACCAGAGACCCCAAACTGGCCTCAAATGGCTTCAAACACTCTATTACAGTACCTGTGTGTGTGTGTGTGCACGTGTGTGTGTGCATGCTCATGAGTGTTTCCTCCATGTTCTGGTTGGATGTAATTGCTCTATGATACCCCGACAGACTCATGTCAGCATTTCCAGCAATCTGATGAGCACAGCGCCACCTACAGGCGAAGCTCAGTCTTGCGGTTGTGGTGTGTATTCTTGTTCTCTGCTTATTTTCCTACTCTTGATTCCAAACATCTCAACTAGGGACCACGCGCTCCTCACAAACACGCTGTTTTGAGCGAGCGTGTGCCGAGGAGGATGAGCGTTCGCACCCCGCTGAGACGCGGCAAAGTCGTGCGCACACTCTCACACACACACACACACACGCTCCTGTTCGCACACACTCCTTTGATGTGTTTTATTGAGCTCGGGGGCGAATAGTTTGATGAGGTACCTGCAACAGTTGCCAACTCACAGAGAGATTTCTCTCACCAACATCTCTCTCTCTCTCTCTCTCCCTATCTCACCTGCCTCATCCCTCTTTCATGCCTATGAGCTCATTAACAGCCAAAAACAAAAATAATTTCAACCGCTGAGTATAATGAGACGACACATTCAGGGATGGAGAATCCAAAATAACACAACTTGGTGATGCTGGAGAGACACAGCAAAAATTAACATCCATATTGGAAATGCTTGTGTGAAAAGGTGTGTGTGTGTCTGTGTCCCCACATGTTCTCTCAGGCGTGCCGCACCTATTAGCATAATAAGTATTATTAGCATTATTAAAACATCTGTCAAAACTAAACCACTTTGCACCCACATTAGTCTGACTAAGCTATAACAGAGAAGGACACCACTGATAAGATCAGACCACATTGACTCAGATTGCGCCCCCCCAAAATGACATCACTTCCTGTCTGCGTGCTTCGCTTGAGCCTCACGTCTGCGGCCAGTCGGGCATGTTTATGTGAAAAAGCCTCGTACAAAACACAAAGTCTCGCAGGCCACACATCAAGCATGGAAACACTGAGTAAACACACCATGAGGGGAACCTCTGGGGGGCAGTTTGGGGGAAAATATGGACTTCCCAGCTGTGGAGAAACACATATTTTGAATTGAGATCAGGCCAAAGTACAGTAGTACAGAAGCAGGAAGTCCTAACGTTGTGGTTAGAATGTCTCCCAGCAGGGACATGAAACCTCTCTATGCCCCCTTGGTTCATTTATCTCACATCTCAGACCCTCTCTCTCTTTCTCGCTTTGTCGCTTTCTCCATCTCTCTCTCTCTCCTTCTCTGTATCCTCCAGGTGTTTTAATGGCGTGAGCGTGCCGCCAGCCGGCCATCCAGTCATGGCGCTGTGGTGGCGCTCTAATCTCCTCAGCAGGTCGGCTGCAGCCTGGCTCCCCGTGCTTCTCTCATCACTGCTCTGGCAAGCGGTAAACATCACGTTCAATGCTACAGCTGCAGACGCAGTCACTCCAGAAGTACATCTCTCCTGCTACTACTGTGTTTCTCCTAAAGGAACCCCTGGATGCATTTGAGAGACAAATCTTGGCTCTAAAATGCGCAAAGGCAGCAAGTCTTTGCAGGAATGTGCCACAGAGGCATCTGGTTTACTTTAAGATTGACTTTGAGTCCATGTCACATGAGTGTCGCTCTCTGTCCAAACTCTGATAGTCACCAAAAGCATCCATTTCTCAGCTGGCTGATGGCTTCCTCATTCAATCTCAGCCCTCTCAACATAATTTTCATGTCACTGTCCTCTCTGAATTCATCACAATGTAGATCAGCCCTGTCTACGCTGTCCCGGCCTGTCCCAGGAGTTGCACCTGTCCTGGTGTGAAAGAAGTCCACTGCACATTCCGTCACCTCAGCGCTGTACCGAAGACCTTCCCAAGAGACACGGAGAGAATCAACCTAGGGTAAGACCTCCTGGAGCTTTTGAAATAGAATGTTCATTTCCAAACTCGTTGAGTTGAGGTTCAATTCCAGATATCTTTTCACTCACCAGCTGTTGAACTATCAAGAGTCTGAACCCCCCATTTCTTGCTCCTCAAATAGCAAGAAATAGTCAAACACAGGGGAACCATGTCCCGTTTCTGTACAACAAATGATCAGGTTTGTCTCTGATGGTCCCAAAACAAACTGCAGAGGCCGGAACCTGTTCAAATGGGATTCACTCACTCATAACAACACACTTAGTTATGTCAAATTCAATTGTCATACTAGGAAACTACAAAATCAAGTGCAAAACCGTGGCTCACTTTGCCTGAAAGAATGAGGAGAAGTCAGTGTGGCGTGCAGCAGCTTCTGCACATGCTAATGTGCTCCCAGCACAAAGGAGAAGGTTCCTAAACCAAACAGGAGAGACTAATCAGCGAGCGCTAACATGGCGTGTGGTGCATTTAATGTCACCACATCTGCTTCGAACCAAGAAGAAAAGGGGTTTAGCACCAGCATGTGGTGGTAAACTTGCTGCACGAGGGAATAAATCACCTAATCACATCCACGTGGCTCCTTCTATGGGGAGCGCAGAAAAGGCACGGCCATTGTTTCAAACAGACGACCGTGTCTAATAACGGAGAGCAAATTACAGCAGGTTTGTGCAGGCATCAGCAGGGCTTTGCTCCGGGGCTCTGTGCTGTGGGTACGCCATCTCTGCAGCTCAGCCATATAACATTTGTGCTTACGGTCGCTCTCCCCAGTTTGCTCCACGCCTCTCTGCATGTAAACGCTCACAAAAGCTGCGTTTATACATCTGTTTCCGAGCTTTACGGTCGTCTTCATGCGAGCCCCTGCCCATTGGGAGCTGCTATCAGTGATTCCTGACAGGCCAAACGCGTGGACGCCTCTCCGTAGCCCTCATCCACCTCGGGGATTAGGCAGGGAATGGTTTGGCGAGAGTACTGTCAATGTACTGATACTAAATCACAGCCCCACCCCAATCCTAAGGTCTATATGGTAGTACATGCCTGCTTACGGCTCTTTAAATCAGCCTGGCAACATGACAGGTGTATGAAAATGGACAGGCACACAAATATACAGACAGGTGGACAATAGAGAATAGAATAGAGCAGATAATACAATACAGCAGTTCCCTCAGATGCATACATCCGATTTATGAACATCCCTACATACAAACAACTGCTGGCCGATGTTCATAAATGTCTGTAAAATGCAGTTTTGTGTTCGTAAGTTTGTATTTTGAATAGCGCCCGACAGTTCTGACTGGTTCCCCTTTCTGCCACAACCTATGCTGAGTAGCACTGTTCTATAAGCGCATCTCCAACATTCATCTCGCCAAGTTCACCCTTGAACCACACGCCACATCCAACTATGTAACGACTGACGTACAATTCATCTTAAGAAAAGCCCCTGTGAACCTATTGTGTTCGTAAACTGGGCACTATCTCTACACCATCTGTACATACTGTATGTACATACAGCTACAATGCTAAAAACAGTGAGAAAGCTACACTGCAGAGGCTGTTGTGCTTCTGCTGCCCTATTGATCTTCGATGGTTACATCTGTGTGTGCAGCACTTCCTCAAACACTCACACACGCTCCAGCAGAGCAGACGCGAGCATGGAGTCTAGAGCCCCTGGGACAGAACGTAGCTCTCTAAACACCAGACCACCCGGCAGCGCTGGGGTGCTGACCAGACGTTCAGCATCCAGCGTCGTGCTTTGTGTTCTGAGGATTTAACATCAGAATGTGTACTTCAGAACTTAGGCAGGATCAGATGTTAAGCCCTGACACAAAGCCATTTGATTTGGGTATTTGATGTTACATTTCTTAAAACTGATTTACATAAACATTCCTCACTCCCCTCACCCTGCAATGCATTAGCGGTAGGAGCTAGGCAGCAACAACACATTATCTAACTAGCACCTAAAAATTCAGTCTGGACCTCAGCACTCCTCAGCGGGCCGGCGGCTTTTGTTCAACACGTTCCAACTGCAAATTCCAGTGAGAGCCACCACTAAAATTATGTGAGGTCACGGAACACTGAAATACACTTGAGATGAGAGTGACGATCGAATGATATATAATCCGCGGTCGGTTTTATTGATGGCAGTGAAAGAATACTATCTGGGCCATTCCCCATGTGGCCGCCATCGCGTGGCGATAATGGCAACTTGCGAACATTGTGGCTCTTTACAGCCTGTGCCTCTTAGGCAGCTGAGTGGGCCGTGATAATGAAGTGTGCGTATTCTAAGTCTCTCTTTAAAATCTGGCAATTGCCGTTTTCTTCTCGTAAAGGACAATCTGGCTCTGGCTGGGGTCTCGTTGTTGGATAGCATATTTGGCGTGGGATCTATGGTGCGCGACCCTCGTCCGACATTCCACATCACACGCTTCCCCTTTATTGTGGCGTCCTTGTCCTCGCGAAGGAATGGGACGGGAATCAAAAATGGTCCCTGGCACAGCCTCAGAAGTGGCTCAGCTTCAACGACTTCACTTCGCTTTCCTGTGGCAACATAGGGTAAAAGTGTGTCAACGGGTTACTCTTTCAGATCTTTATGGGCGCGGTTAGTGTTCCAGGGAATGCTGTGTAAAATCACAAGTGATTTATATTATTGTCTGCTCGTAAAACATCAGCTTATGTAAGGACATTCTCAGCCAAGGCGTTATCCTTTTAAGTGCAAAACGACACTCAAATAAATGCTTATCATCACCTGCGAATCTGAATATCTCCGCTTCTGACATCTTGTGTCAGAAGGTTAATGCTGCTGTGCGTGTCTATGAGTGTGTGAGCGCACACGTCTCCACTGCCCGGCACATGGCGACGTTTTAAGGAGGAATAAATCAGCAAGGGTCAAAGGTCACCTCCCGTCCCTTGGTCACACCTATTCCCTACTTTCCATCCATCACTCCTGCCATCCATCATTTTCCCTTTAATTGAAAGGTCATACTTGAGAGGCCAGGTTGGCTGGCCTCTCAAGTATGACCTCCCAGCCGTCACTGACACCCAGACACACACACACACACTCACACACACTCTGCTAAATAGAGCTCTGTCCTGGTAACCCTGCGTTTCCTCTTTTATCACTGTAACTGCCGCTGTTTATTTTCACCTCCTAACAGCTACAACAGCCTGACAGAGGTGGAGGGGTCAGAATTCAGGTCGCTACGGCAACTGGAAATGCTCATGTTGCACGGTAATGACATCACAACAGTCCACCCCGGCGCCTTCTACAGCCTGAGATCACTGCAGGTACAACGTCTGAGTCTGACGCACACTTTGCAGATGTCCTCTGACAAAGTCCTGCGAGATAACAATGTCTCTGTCTTCCAGATCCTGAAGCTCAGTTACAACAAGCTCACATCAGTGAGCCCCAGTCTATTCGAGGGTCTCGTGAGCTTGGTCCGTCTCCACCTGGACCACAACCTCCTTGCGTTTATCGAGCCCTACTCCTTCTCTGGTCTCACCTCGTTAAAGCTCCTGCAGCTGGAGGGGAACCTTCTCAAGGAGATTCACCCGCACACCTTCATCACCGTGTCAGTGCTGGGGACCTTCTGGACATCTGGACTTAAGTAAGGCACTTAAGAGTCCATGACACTGGAGTGGGTTTTGGTAGTGAAAGTCATCCGAAAACCATCAATCTGTGTTTGCGGAGGCAATGGAGGAGGATGTTTAGCACACTGTAGTTTCCAAGTTAGTCTAGTTTTCAACCAGAGATGGTGCCACCATTAAAAACCTGATTCTGTGCATGTGGGTGAACTATTTGTGGTAGAAATGATGCCGTAACAGCTGTGCAATTAGTACTAAGTTGTCCGGCCCATGCTTCTCAGACACTTGCACCTGTCAGATAACCTGCTGGAGGAGCTCCCTGCGGCAGCCTTGAAGACGGCCCCCAGGCTGGAGCAGGTCACTCTCCACGGAAATCCTTGGACCTGTGACTGTCAGCTCCATTGGCTGGTAGAGTGGCACTCCAAGCACGATGGTGAGGCGTGACTTTCTGTTTCGCTGCTGCTTTCCTTTTTCCTCTCTCCTTCCGAAATGGTGCACACTTAGCTACTCCGTTAATATTTTTCCCCACTGGGAAGATGTTAATGTCTAATTACCTGAGGGACCTTGGAGATTATGAGTATGCTGAGGTAGAGCTAAATAGACTTTTACATCGTCCCAGAATTACATTCATTTCGTTTATTTGCATCAGTCATTGCTGATTATTAACCATAAAAGATAATACATGGAAATTTACAGTTAATTTATAGACGTGCAAAAAACTGCATACTATGAAAATCTCACCATTGACTAAATTTATTTGATTTTTACGTGGTGCGTATCGCTCGCTTTATACCTCGAGTTACAGGCCCTCCAGCTTGAACTATTAGTCAATGCCTGCATTGTTAGGTCTCCAGATTCACTTGAAATCTGTTCCATCTGTCAGCTGTTTGTGTTTGTGGAACAGTTGGTAATATATCATTAAAGTTACGGTCTTCCCCTTGTGAGAATAATAAGCTTTCACTGCCAGAAATGAACTGACGCTGAACTCACAAGCTGAAGGCTTTAATTAGCACTTTGTTTGGTTTGGAGGAAACTAAGAGTACGGGAGTGTTGTTTGGTGACATTTGGCACACCAGACGTTATCTTCTGCTGCCCTTGCTGATGCTTTCCCTCAATCTTTTCCTTCCAGGGGTGATAAAATGCAAGAGGGAGCGCGACCCTGCCAGCGAGACCTGCCCCCAGTGTTCCTCCCCTCAGCCTCTGAACGGGACCGACTGGCTCAGTTTGAGTCTAGACAAGCTCACGTGCGAACGTCCAAGTCTCCGCTCATCCCTAAAGCAGCGGGACAATCCGGCGTGGGCCGACACTGACGCGGAGCCCGACCTCCCTTACACCCGTGACTTTGAAAAGCCGTTGGGACACCTGACGTTTGTCCTCTCTGACAGCAATGGAAACCACGCCCATGTGCCATGTGATGTGCGGCGGCCCGGTGAGAATTCACCAATGACTTGGACTGTGAATCCGCGTTCGCCCGGGGAGGCGCATGTCAATGTGTCACTGGCCACCGCCCTTGAATGTGAAATCGATCGAGAGACTTTACAAAATCTATGGCAGCTGGTGGCGTACTACTACGAAAGCCCTGCTATCTTAGAGAGAGGTCAGGAAAGGGGAAACAGCAGCCATGTCACATACCAGTACGCCCAAACTGTTAATGAGAATTCCCCGTACTTCACAGAGTTGAAGGGCTACTTGATGGCACAACCGTCATGGCTGCTTCAACCCATTGTCACTTTGAAGCTCAACAGGCAGCAGACAACAACTAAGAAACTGGTGATGGATTTCACAACAGAGATCAGCAAACACATGATGGGGTCAAGGGGACAGGAAGAAGACGGCAACGTCGATTCATCCTGGGCACTGATTCGCAGAGGAACAACGGGGCGACTTCACACGGCCCTGGAGGGCTCAAGGGTTAGCTTGGAGTGCAGCGTCCTCCACTCTGACTCAGAAGTGAAAGTGGAGTGGATACTTCCAGATTTGTCCATTGCGGAAGGCGAGACTGATAAAATCCAACTACCTGAAAGTGGAGAACTTGTGATTCTGAATGTGTCTCTGTCTGACTCAGGCCTCTACCACTGTATGGTCCGCACAAACGCTGGCGTGGATCTAGTCCCCATAAGGCTAACCATCAAAGAGCACTCACTCAGCCCTGCTGCGTTCAATGGTCAGAGAATCATTGTGGAGAAGGGACAGTCTGTCTCGCTCCCATGTGACGTCACCTCAGTCCAGCCAAGTCAAACAATGTGGTACCTGCCCAGAAACCAAATCATACTACCTACCCAAGCGACCAGAAGGGCAGAGGTGATGCAAAACAACACTCTGGTGATAAAGAAAGTAACACAAGAAGATGCAGGGGAATATAGCTGCGTGACATCAAATCTGTATGGGGTGGACATGCTGTCACATGTGCTGGAGGTCAGCGGACAGAAGGAATCTCAGGAGTCTAAAGTACCAAAACAGAGGCTTGTCTTAACAGTGAGCTCGGAGGAAGAGGAGGAAGGTTCTGGAGGAGATTACCAGGAAACTAAACGGCCATTTGCAACACAGGTTCCAAGGAGGGTGGGGTCATCACACAGGAACCCTGGTAGCTTTGTAAAAAGGAAGAAAACTAAAGACTCCACGAGGAAACCAAACACATCTGTGAAGGAAGTGAATCCAAATCGGTGGGCAGAGATTTTGGCAAAGACCAACTCTAGAGCAAATGCTGCTTTGCCAACAGCGCATTCGCTACCAGAGCCAAGCACTGTGCCCATCACAGCTAGTACTCCTCAACCCCCAACCACACCAGCGACCCCTGATGATACCATCATGGCTACCACTCCTGAAGTAAGGATAGAACCAACAGTTTGGACTGCCACCACTAAACCTGACAGCACAAGATATTTGACAGAGGAGCAGGATATACACCCTCAGTCTGAAATCTTGGAGAAGCAGCGAAACATATTGGAAACACCTCACGTAAAGCCAGTGGCTCAACCACCCACTAGTAACCAGTCATCTGTACATCATAGTGAGGGTGATAGTGATAGGAAAGAGTTGGTCACTGATCGGCCTGAACTCAGTACTTCCCGCACAGAAGATAAACCGTTTGGAGAAGGGAGGGTGAAGGTTAATCCCGGTCCTGGTCTGTCAAACCGGAGAAGGTTGCCATACAGACGTAGAAAGCCTCCTTTACGAAGGATCCATCCACATCTGAATCCCTCCCGGCGCTTGTCAAGACCACACACTACTGTTCCTCAACCCACCACTACAACACCAGCAACTACAACGACAACTACCACAACAACGACAACAACAACAACTACTACTACTACTACTACTACTGCAGCTCCGCCAACTACCACAGATGTGGAGTATCCCACAGAAGAAGAAGAAAATGATTCAGAATATGATTCATGTGAAGATGCAGAGGAAGACGCACATGCTAGGAACCGTCATGGAAAACATGGTTCTGACAGCAAAACAGTTTCACCAGAGAAAGCAAATACACAAACTGATGTCTCAGGTAGAGATCGTCCGGGGACTTCTCCAAATCCAGATGGCGTCCCTGAACTGACAGAAATGACAGTTGAGGAAGAGTCTGCCAGTCACAACAAGCATAAGACAGATGGGAAACAAGTTCGAGTTGAGACGGGAAAACAATCGGAACAGTACCTGCCAGAATATGAACATTTCATAGAAGAAAACATTGAAGGTCAGACAGGTAAAGTTGCAGTTACAGCTCAGGAAGACGACACACGGGGAGCGAGCGACAAAGAGAAGTCAGTGCAGAGCCACAACCAACAGAATGGGATCTCGTTAACAACTAACCTAGACCGGCCTCACACAGCGTCCCCACAAGACAACGTGAGAACACCCCCACCGACAAGACCTCCGTCCTCTAAAGTCATTCCGTCAAGAGAAGACATCTCTCAAGGAGGTGACAAACAGGTAGAAAACCCACTAGAGCAGTCAAACAGTTTCCCCATCATGGAGCCTGTCCACCCGTGGATCTACAACCAGAGAAAAACTCAACCCCCTACTCCCAGGCCTCCAGAGAGGGGACACAACAGACAAGGAAAGAAAGAGAAGGAGAATGGAAAGTTCTCACAGCCATCTCGTGTCCAGCCGACCTCTTTGTGGCCCTCACACCATCATTGGCATCATCACTCTCCACGCTACCCCGCTGTGCCAGGTCAAAGGTCATTTCCACAGCCAAGGCAAGGTAATTTATCAACAGTGTGGAGCTGTGAAAAAATTCAGTCATTGCCTAAAAAACAATGCCCTTTTATGTACACGAGGAAAAAAAATAGACACACACTGTACGCTCAGTACTAGGGGACAAACTTTCATTATGTTGTCAGTGCCCAACGTAACATTTAAAAACTTTTTTACGGTGCTGTAGAAGAAGGAATAAAGACAGATAGATAAAAACTATGCAAACTTACACATGAACTACTCTCTGTTTCTAGGCGCTGGAGCATTCCCTGCACCAACACATAGGCCGTGGCCTTTCCCTCATCCATGGGGTCAAGGGTCAGCGGTCACCAATCGACCAGAGATCACAGCTGAAACTGTGAAGCCCACACCTATCGCACCCACATTTGAATATCCATCACATCATCATCAAACTCATCACTTTGATGCCAGAACCAACAGAGATCAGCTGTTTCTAACGCGACTGAGGAACAGATACAGACAGGTATGATGTAACATGTATTACATGAGTTTATAGTTTGAGCAATTAAATTTCAATGCAAGTGTCAACATGTCAGAATTATTTGGGTCACTAAGTCATTCAAAATTAATTGTAATCTTTTATTCTAGGCACAGCTTGAGCGGATGGCTAATTTAGGAAGAAAAGTCACGTTTCCATCCACCCTTAAACCTGCAACCAAACAGCTGAGTCCACAACTGCCTGTTGAACCAAAGTCAACTCCATCATCGTATAAGAATTTCATACCCAAAATCCGTCCCCCTACAACCTCTTACACCTACAAGGTGCAATCAGTCAAGCCATCCAAGTCATCTTACTTCAGTTTCTTCTCAACCGCCCTCCCTCACCTCCACACATCCCCAGGAGCTACGCACCGAGGTCAGCAGCCCTTCGGAGGTAAATGCACAACTGAGCAAAGATGCTAACAATACCGCCATGAGCGACACACTCCCACACATGATGATAACAGTGTTATGATGACTGCTTCTTTGCAGCGGGACGCGTCAGCTCTCGGCGTCCCACGGCTGCACCTCCTTTCCCGTGGCTGATGTCGGCAGGAGGAAGTGGGGTGAAGCCTCACATCACCACAGTGACCACAGCCAGTGTTTCAGTGCTGGCAGAGAGTGATGTGTTTCTGCCCTGTAAAGCCTCTGGAAGTCCTGAGCCCACCATGGCTTGGACCAAAGTGTCCACAGGTAGGGTGTAACACAGCAGTGGGGAGACAATGAATTCATATTCCTCAGCCTCATCCGTTAATCTCCTCCCTCCGCAGGAGCCACCATCCCAGCAGGCACCAAGCACGGCCCCCGGTTTGAGGTGTTCAAGAATGGAACCTTCGTCATCAGAAACATTCAGCTGCAGGATCGAGGCCAGTACCTCTGCACGGCCCACAACAGGTTGGGATCCGATCGCATCGTCATCACCCTCGCTGTCCGGACCGAGGCACCCAAGATTCGACCTCCAAAGTCCACAGAGGTCGCAGTCTATTTGGGTCAAAGTGTGACTCTGGATTGTCTGGCCTCTGGGAAACCGCCTGCACAAGTGTCCTGGATTCTCCCTGACCGGACGTTTGTTCGTGAGATGGGAGCCGTAAAAGTGGGTCCGTCCTCGGTGTCTCTGCATCAAAACGGAACCCTACACATTCAGTCTGCAAATTTCTCCATCAAAGGGGACTACAAGTGTATCGCAAGCAACGCTGCTGGTGCTGACACCGTCACCTACCATCTCCACGTAGCTGCTTTGCCACCCAGCATTAACGAAGGGGCCCAGGATTCTGTGATCATTCAGCCAGGTACACCACGGAAATGTCTAATAAGACATACGCCACGGTCTGATAAACTATTTGTAACACCACCCCACCAGGTCGGAGTGTGTACGTGCACTGCTCGGTAAAGGGCGAACCAGTGCCTGCCCTGAAATGGACCCTCCCAGCAGGAGTCCACGTCAAACCATCCCAGTTCCTGGGACGCAGGCTGTTTGTCTTCCCGAACGGGACGCTGTACATCAGAAATATTTCACCAGCTGATGGTGGCAGGTGAGTGAAAGCTTTTCTATATGTCATTTATACAATTAATGCATCTTGGAGCTTCACTCATTTTACTCAATCACGTGGCAGGTACGAATGCGTGGCAACAAACCCCGTGGGCATCGCCAGGAGAACTCTCCACTTGGAGGTGAGAGCAGATCCTCCTACCTTCTCACGTCAGCCTCCTCCTCCTCTTCCTGTTCCTCCAACCAAAATCCAGACGGCACCAAGGCCCTCCAGACAGCACTCCATCTCCGCCATGTACGGCTCAGCTGTCTACCTCCACTGCCCCGAGTCTACAGGGTTAAGAAGAGGAACCACATGGCAGTTACCATCCAAAGCCATCATAGAGCATCGCTACAGGTAATGGAAACATCATAAATCATGCTTATAACATCTTATATATTAGAGTAGAGGTAGACCAATGGAAACATCAGTGACACAGGTTTCAGTGCAAAACACCTGATTTGGGGAAAAAAAGAAAAAGATAATTGTGTGCAATTACATTTGATTGACTGGTTTAATCTCTTTCTCCGTGTCCTATCTGTCTGAAGCCCAGAGAGACCAATTAAAGTGTTCCGTAATGGGACTCTCAGGATCCTTCAGCTAACTGAGCTGGATGGTGGAAATTATTGGTGCGTCTTTCAGAGGCCTAATGGGGAAGATATGGAGCTTTTCCAGGTATGGATGGGCAGGCAGGACACTCTGCCAGCCCCTGTCCCAATGTGCCCATTTAATTAACTTTATTACAAACTCTGGAAAGTTGTGGTTGTTTACTGACAGGCTTTTCTAAAGTTTGGAGTTCATTGTACTGAGCGATGACACCTCTGGTATTTATACTGATCAATGTGCAGGTGGAAGTACTGATGACACCTCCAAGAATCGAACAAGTGAGAACAGCGCAGACCCGAGTTACTTTTGGCGAAAACTTCCAGGTACTCACAATGACCTGTGTAACGATCCTCTCATACGATGACGATACGATGATGGTTAGATTGTGTTTCTACAGACGTCTTGTAATTCTGCAGAGGCTCTCCAAGACCTTTGACTAGAGATGTCCAATAATATTGGGCCACCGATAAAAATGTAATATCGGTATTGGATTTTTTTGCTTTCAAACCGATAAAATAAAAACAGATAAAAATACAATAATGCTTGCGTTACACCGAAATAGTGCCTATGCGCTCCTGAAGCGTTTACCGGCGCACATATCGGTATCGGCTGTTATCGGTATCGGTAAATTGAGAGTTGGACAATATCGGCATATCGGATATCGGCAAAAAAGCCAATATCGGAC
>OMPJ01046515.1:14871-41400 GCA_900312935.1 Carapus acus | reverse complement strand
ATAGAGATGTCCGATAATATCGGCCCACCGATATTATCGGCCCGATATTAGCATAAAAATGTTATATCGGTATCGGATTTTTTTGCTTTAAAACCGATATAATAATAACCGATAAAAATACAATAATGCTTGCGTTACACTGAAATAGTGCCTATGCGCTCCTGGAGCGTTTGCCGGCGCACATATCGGTATCGGCTGTTATCGGTATTGGTAAATTGAGAGTTGGACAATATCGGCATATCGGATATCGGCAAAAAAGACAATATCGGACATCCCTACCTTTGACCATTCATGTCATGGATATTTCAAATTGTTGTAGATCTAGATGCAGATTCTTGGCCATCTAAAAACAAAGAACATGAAATGAGGACGATCTAGTGTATCAGGAAACATGACATACGAACAGGACAGTCAGGAATCATGTCCAGTAGCAAATAAGGATGATGGAAAATAGGTCAGCATATGTGAAGGTGGAACTAATGAGGAGATCAGGCATGTGGGGAGGTGGAATGAATGTAACAGCCATTTGTAATGCCTCTGGCAGATACACGGACATGGTCTGAACATTATGAGCATGTCTGGCCACTCACCGTGGTTGCTGTCTTTGGCAAGGAATGTAGAGATGTTTGCGCTTGCTTGTGGGAATAAATGTTCAAAGTGCCTCGATGACTGATCACTGATTTTCATGCTTAACATCCTCAGTCCTCTGATCATCTCCACAATTTGTTTCCTCTCTAGGTGGACTGTGTTGCGACAGGCCTCCCCGATCCAGAGGTTTCCTGGAGCTTGCCAGATGGAACATTAATTAACAATGCCCTTCAATCAGACGACAGCGGCCTGCGGAACCGCCGCTATGTTATTTTTGGCAACGGGACTTTAGTTCTCCAGCAGATGGGCAAAAAAGACGAGGGCGACTACACATGCTATGCAAAAAATAAGCTTGGCAAAGACGAAAGAAAAGTTAGTGTCAAAGTGGGACCAGATGCTCCAAAAATTAGATTTAAATCCCAGTCTCTGATAAGAGTGAGGCTTGGCGAGCTGGCTCAGTTTAGCTGCCAAGTTATAGGTGAGCCAACTCCTCGAATTATGTGGATATCGCCAAGAAATGACATCTTACCTAAGTCGTCGGATAAGTATCAGATTTTGGACGACGGGGTGTTGGTAGTTAAGAAAGTGACCCTCGCTGATGAAGGAACGTATGCGTGTGTAGCACGGAACTCTGCTGGTGATGATGTTAAAAACATGAAACTGGAGGTGGAATCTCGTGAACCGTTTATCAACGGGTTGCGAGGAAAGAGCGCGATCAAGCCACTGGCCGTGTCCTATCAAACAGCTCTCCTAGACTGCTGGGTGGAAGGGAAACCTGAGCCTCGTGTTTGGTGGGTTACCCCTTATGGCCAGCTGCTCCCAACACCTTACCTCGGGGGGCGCTTCCAGGTCCACCAAAATGGCAGCCTGGAGTTGAGAGGGGTGAGGAAAGCAGACGAAGGGAGGTACACATGTCTGGCCAAAAACCACCTGGGCGAAGCTTCGCTTTTGGTCGACTTGGAGGTGGCGTCGCTGGCCGAGAAGCCCAGCTTTGCCGTTCCCAACATAGAAATCTTACCATTGAAACAAAGTGTTGGAGAGCTGACCCTAGTTTGCCCTGCCCGTGGTAAACCATATCCAGAGTTTATCTGGGGACTTCCCAACGGGACCGCGCTGGCTCCCGGTGTCAGACTTCAGCGCTTCATCCATTATCTTGGTAATGGAACTCTGCGGATCCTCCAGCCGGTCCCGAGTGATAAGGGGGTGTATCGGTGCATAGCTAAGAACGTGGCCGGACAGGCAGAGAAACGATACGCCCTGGAGGCAGGCAGGAAGCCGGCCATCCGAGGATCCACAGGTGAGATTGGGCCTTTTATTCTATCCTTTTCTTCTATTTTGTTGTGGCATTAAAAAGATGCTATGGTCCACATCTCCAGGTTTGTTGGAGATCACCTACGGCCACAGCCTCAACTTGCCCTGCGCGGTGGACGGTTGGCCACAGGCTTCCCTCACGTGGACCCTGCCCAACGGCCTCACTCTGGACAAACCTCAAACTGCAGGCCGGGTATCTCTCCTCGCCAACGGGACGCTTCATCTCCGACAGATTACCACCTTCGACAAAGGGACGTACACCTGCAGAGCCTCGAACGCTTTCGGCTCGTCAACCCTGTCCTATCATGTGTCAGTCATGGTTTACCCGCCACGCATCACCAGCGTTTTGGCCTCCATCACCAGAGTACACAGAGGAACACCAGTGACACTGAGGTGCACAGCAACAGGGAATCCCACCCCAGATATTTCATGGACACTACCAGGACGCACCACACTGGTTCCAAACAGCCGCTTCACTGTGCAAGGGGGGATACACATGAGCGAGGAGGGAAGCCTGGTCATACAGAACCCTGTGCTACTGAACTCCGGCATATACAAATGCAATGCCAAAAGCGCCCTGGGAACAGACTTTAAATCAACGTACCTGCAGGTGGTCTGAGTGGCAGCACATCACTGATTTTCTGCGAGGAGGACCTAGCAGCACAGAGGGAGAGGATATCAATGAACTGAGAAATTGTAACAGGGAGAGGCTGACAGCTGAGCAGCCTCAGTGCACAAGGCCTGAAATAAGTCAGTCAGCAGCGTATAAGGAATCTGGAATTCCTACCTTTCCTTTGACAGGGGAATTACTTCAATACCATATTTCTATTCTCGAAATTCAATTCTAACTCGCATTTCTACGACAATATTAAACAAGTAAGATCGCCATTCTCCTAAGTCTGCTGCATTTAAATGAATATATGGTATAAAGTATACGTATTTGAAATGTTTTTGTCTGAACCAACGTCTGTGGTTGTAAATCACTTCACTCTGTACAAGAGCCATGGGTACTCCTGCCTTAGAGTTCCTGTTTCAGCTGAAAAGAGTACATCTTTAAATGGTATCGGGAACATGGTAAAACACGGAAGTAAAACACAGCGGTTTTCCTGCAGTGTGAGAACAAAGTGCCAGTAAACGCTGCCATTGAACAACATGTGTGTGGATGTCAGCGTGGAGGACTTTAGGACCTGTACCTCTGTCCTCAAAGGAGACGGTAATGTGTGAGAAAGTACACCACTCCAAAGGTCAAATGAAAAATATGTGTCAGTGTTTCCAAAGCAACACTGTCATGCTGTTAACAACACGGAGCCAGCGTCAGTGTATCAACTGCCAATTATGAGGAGTGGACGGTCACAGTGAGTCCAATCTTAACCTCTCTCTTGATGTGTTTAATGATCTAAGTACTTCATCTTGTGAGCATATACTGAGTAATGACTCCTTCCTATTATGACATGAGTGTGTCACATACTGCCCCACGGAGTGCATCATCTAGCGCATCATTGTGTGTCAGTGTGTTTCATTTATCCATACACATACAGTTGAGAGGGTTTTGTGACCAATTAGCATCATAGCTACAGCTTGTGAGGTGACGTAGCATCTTGTACGATTCACTAAAAGACAGACATTTGACTAAAAGTAAAGGCTGTACAATGAAAAAACAGTACCCCAGTGTTTAAAACACAAGACTGCATAGTATGACATGTGTAACTGTATTATTTATAAGTCCAAAATAAAAACAAGTGTTGATTTGTATTCTGTGTAGCTCCCTGAGTATGCCTGACTTTTGCTATGAAAATAAAAATAATGCAGGTTTAATATCTTGCGCTGTGAGGAACAACCCCCTGTGTGCATTTAAGGCAATTTATGGATGGAATTTGAGCTTTATTTAGTAAGCGCGGCGTGCTCCAACTGTGTTTACTTTTTCAGTGCTTCCCTTCAATTTGACCCCTGAGCATATAGAGAAGTTGACTCATCGACTTGCTGTTATTACTGCCCATTGCTATGTGTCAACATCTATATCCAAGACGGTGCGGATACAACTGTGTGTGTATGCAAATGAGGGAAGCATATCAGTGCCGGTTTGTCTTCACCAGAATGTGAATGTCTCAGTGAGGCTTAGTGTCACACAGGCCGGCCTTTGAATGGGGAATAAGGGAGCTTTGTCACACACAAGCCGTGGGATTGTTCCACGCACGGCAAGACTGTGAGCGTGTGTTTTCTGTGTATTTGTCGTGTGTGTGTGTGTGTGTGAAAGAGAGACAGAAAGAAACACAGACAGACAGACAGAGAGAGAGAGAGAGAGAGAGAGAGAGAAAGGGAGGGAGATTATGTGTATCCCTTTGAGAAAGACAATGTACAGTGTGTGTCTTTGAGGAGCCAGTCTGCACGCATGTCACTTTGGGATCAGTGCGAGTGTGTGTACATGTGCACAGAAGTGTGTCTGAGAGTGTGTTTCATGGGATTTTCCTCTTAGCGTCCAACAAAATGGAGGCGAGGCACCTCCCACACCCCTCTGCTCCTCGTACGGCACTATTTCAAACGGTGAGTCACACTAATTTCTTCTCACTCTTCAATTAATTTGTATTCCGGTTTGGTGCTAATGCGCCAAAACCTGCAAAATAAGGGAATTCTATTATCTAATCATGACAAAACAGCATCGTAGCTGATGCACCTGCATTTGTCTCAGTGCAATATGAGTCAAGCCACAGCAAAAGACACAAAGTCCCACTGCTTTCGTCCAATCATTTGTCTAGCGGAAGCTTAAACGAGTATAAAACGCCAATGTAACACTCTGATTCATCTGCCCTTGACTAGCGCAGGTGTGAGTGAGTCTGTTCAGCAGGAACAGGGTTCACATCCCAGCGTCAGCAAACAGCCGAGCTGCTGCGGCGCCCTTGATGGAGACACCAAAGCCCTGTCACAGTGTGACTGTTCTCCGACTGATTTGTCTCCATTTCAGCGCAGTACAGCGTGGATAGGGTCTATGGTTAGCCAGCAGGGGGCAGCGCGATAGGATGGGCCTGTAGGAGAAGAGATTAATTCATTTTAGGAGGTCACACTAACTTTGAAATGTCACCTTCAGTCTTGTCGTCGTCACTGAAGTTCAACTTTTGTAATAGTTGTGCGTGCGCTGCTGAATTCAGACTTTCCACTAAGCATGCAGCATTTTCCTCCAGCAGGCAGAATAATTTACAGAAAATCACCAGAGTGTGTACTTCTCCTAAGCGGAGAAGAACACACTGCGGCTGCAATCTGACCGTGTTGTGACCTAATGCGTTACGGCCATGTTGGTTCATGGAATGTGATAACGTGGCTGGCGGATCAGATCACATGATCAGCTGGTGTGTGGGAAAAAAATGCTATTGCCTCCAATCAGCCCAATGAAATGTTGTTCTATTTCAAAGGATGTACAGAATTACGATCAATCTATGAGCGCAGATTTATGTTATTGTTGTTCCACACGCAAATTGTTGTTTTGTGCAGCCACACACAATCATGCTGTGAGGCCCCGAGGGAGCAGCCTAATGTTGTTTGTATGGAGATGTGAACTGAATTACTGCATGATGGAAAAACCTTTTTTTTTTTCTTACAAGAGAATCTTACACACACAGTATCCACAGCTGTAAACGTGCCTTCTGTGAGGATGATGATAAATGGTTAGATGGTAATACTGGGACATGTGGATGCGGATTGGGACGTGTAAGGCTTCATTGTGTCCTTTAAGCTGCAGCGTCACTTTAATGGAAACTCTCCTCTGAAGGACTCAGTGAGGCACTCAGTGATCATTTTATGCTTAATGGGATTTTTATGTCCCAGTGGAGATGTGCGCGTCTGCATTATGCCAACACTGATTGGCTTTATGCAGCATATTTTGATAATTCACAAATATAAATACATGCGCTGCCTCTAATTGGATTGAGCCGAGTTATTTATTTCTCTAGGTTTCGTCAGACATTTGTGTCCATCCCCGCCTTTTGTCTTTCGAAATTCCAGTGAGTCATTTCGCTCTTTTCTTTGTTTTGTGCTCGTTTTCTCACTTTAAGGGCGTAATCAGCTGGTGAGGGGGAGCACCGTGGTATTGTTGTAGCGCCGGTTTCCTCCTTCCTTCCTCCTCCTTCCCCCTCCCCACACTCATCCACTCATCCATCCATCCATCCATCCACCCCCTCTGCTCTCGCACGCCGCACGCCGCCCTGCACATCGCCTCCTCGGGAATAATGACCAACGATTCCCCGGAGGAGGAGACCCGCGCCGCGGGCGGAGGACGGGAGGGAGGAGGAGGCGGAGGACGCGGCAACCATCGGCGGAACCGGGCGGACGACAATGTCACCATCCTGACCTCCTCCATGGATCTCCACAGAGCCGCGCGGAGCCGAGCCAGCAGCGGCTCGGACGCCGGCCGGAGCCTCACGTCCTCGGTGGATCTCTGCAGCTCCTCCCTGGAGCTCAGCATCCAGACGCGGATCTTTAAGATCATCGTCATCGGGGACTCCAACGTGGGGAAGACCTGCCTCACCTTCCGCTTCACCGGGGGCAGCTTCCCCGACAAAACCGAAGCGACCATCGGCGTGGATTTCAGGGAGAAGGCGGTGGAGATCGAGGGGGAAACCATCAAGGTAAACGGCACGGAGGGGATGCATGGTGATGAGTGTGCTTCCTCCCCATTTCCCTCCCTCCTCCTCCTCCTCCTCCTCCCTCTCCTCCTCTGGGCTTTTGTTGTTCTGTTGCTTCTCACTCTCATCTCCCATCTGGTTCACCCCAGGCCTGCTCAGTCATTCTCTCCTCTATACAACTCCTCTTTTCACAGATTTCACCAAATGAAATGTATTTCGAATGTGATAAAGAAGAGAAGCTGATGTCCGCTTCATTTCAAGCACTATTCATTTATCTAATTCAATGTATTAATCTTATAAGTTTCTGTATCCGCACAGTGGCCTGACTTTACATCTGAACCACACAATTAGATTACATAATTCTTGGATTTACGAGTGACACGGTTTGAACTCTGTTCTCATTAAATACCCATTTCTTCATAGGGCTCACAGTAAAATATATGGTAAATGTTTCATGTCTGGAACGTGTCATCAGTCACAACAATGCCTGCCCACATCTCCAGTGATGGCCGACTTACTGCACGATTATGGTTGTGATTGTTATATTAAAGATTAATGAGCTCAAGACACTGGGTAGGAATGTAAATGGAGGGAGAGGAAATCAGCACCAGTTATGTATTAATGGGTAATTTGTAAGAATTAATGGGCTAATCTGAAAAGTTGTTTGTCTGTTGTTGTCCTGTATCCCAATATTTTTCAATAACAAAACGCAGCTAACGCAAAGAAACTCCAAATGTGTGGCAGTGCCACTAGATGGAGAAATATACAAATGGATTTTTTTTTTTTTGAAAGACAAGGAAACCTTAGAGGGAAAATGTTCTCTTTGTCCAATGCTGGGATGCAGAAATTACATCACAACCTGATTTCTTGGCAGCATACATAAAAGCAACGGTAGTACTTGTGTCTATCTCACCTCATGTTTTAGCCTGAATTATCATATGGTGCACTTTGAAATCAGCACCTGCCGCAGAGCCGCTTGAAATTTGCAGTCACATACTGATCATTTTATTCCTACCGTAACTTAGCGAAATTCACAAGTCCTCTCAAGTCCAGACAGAGAAGAAGAATGTGGCCTGAAACCTTGAATGGCTCCTGCACTGCCAGATGATGTCCTGAAATAGGTTAAAACACATACTGAGAGTGGAACGGTGAAAACATCACAATCACTTCAAAACACATTTTCCCAGCATTTATCTTGATATCTGTCATGTCTCCTCGTCTCCCCTGCAGGTTCAGGTGTGGGACACGGCGGGCCAGGAGCGCTTCCGTAAATCAATGGTGGAACATTACTACCGCAACGTCCATGCAGTGGTCTTTGTATATGATGTCACCAAAATGGCCTCCTTCCGCAATCTACAGACTTGGATAGAGGTTGGTAACTCACACTGTCTCAACACACTCCGGTGTTCTGTTGGTAGCGGACAGAGGTCGTGTTGAGGACGCTACTCAAGAGAGCAGAGAGTCATCACCTCGACAACCGCTAATCTCAGGCTGGTACTGCTTGTGCTTATTCACCAGCCATGTCTGGAAATGATGTTACAAACATGGCTGACTCTGAATCAGCAGTAGCAAAATCTGTTGTTCTGAATAGGACTTTAGTTGTGATTTGTGTTTGGTGTGTATTTAGTTGTAGTAGTGAAGTGATACCAAATAATGATAATAATAACAATAATGATAATTAATGATTGTATTGGTGTAGGCACTGAATAGTACCACATTGGTGATACTCAAATGTGGGAGCTATAGTAGCAGTAAAAAGTATGCCACGTATTCAGGTTGTTTTCATTACTGGAATAAATAGTACTTACTGGGTTGTTTTCAAAGGTTTGAGATGAAGTAGTGGGGGTAGTTTGGAAGTAGCATTTAGAACATGAGGGCAATAGTATTGCAATCCTGCAAGACTACTGCAAGAGCAGTACCGCAAAAATCTCAATAACTGTTGAAATCAGCACA
Source organism: Carapus acus (assembly GCA_900312935.1). Taxonomy (NCBI): domain Eukaryota; kingdom Metazoa; phylum Chordata; class Actinopteri; order Ophidiiformes; family Carapidae; genus Carapus; species Carapus acus. Next base: position 32,935 of record OMPJ01046515.1, on the reverse strand, counting down.
ATTGAAGCAAGTTTCAGTGGGAGCATACTAGTGGAACTCACCAGATCCTCCCAACATCTTTCTCAGCGTTTGGTCTGACACAGGAGCACCAGCTGCTCCACGAGTCTTGATCCTGACAAAGCAGAATTACGGCAGATGGTTGTATGACAGATTTCCATCATGCACATTCATGATATCGTCCATCAGACATGGCCACTACAAAACACTCGCTGCCCTTAAAATGAACATTGTGCAAACAAGGGACTTCACTGGATCTCCAGTATGTGTTTAGCTAAGGGCATCGATTCAGACGTTGGTCCGATATAGGCGTAGTCACGTGTCTCCGACCTTGAGCAGGTCTCCTGGGTTCCTGACGTTGTCCTGAAAGCATCTCCAGCGGTCGATAATCACAAGGAAGGCGACCGTAGTGTCTCTTTCTTGCCCTTACAGGTGTAACAAAGCTATCAGGACTGTCACGGGAATCCAACACACTTAGGTTCAGATTCAAACCCCGGACAACAACTAAAATCTAGCCTGCGCATTAGGTCCGTTAACCCTACCTTGTGCTTTGCTCCAGGAGTGTAACGGCCATCGGGTATCAGCATCGGTGCCTCGAGTCCTGGTGGGAAACAAGTGTGACCTCGTCGACCAAATACAGGTTTGTGTGCTGACATTATGTCTGCAGTGTTCCACTTCACCCACTCAGCTCACAGCCAAACAATGCTGACTTTCCAGGTGCCCTCCAACATGGCGTTGAAGTTTGCCGACTCCCACAACATGCTGCTGTTTGAGACCTCGGCCAAGGACCCCAGGGAGAGTCAGAATGTGGAATCTATCTTCATGTCCCTGGCCTGTCGCCTAAAGGCCCAGAAGTCACTGCTGTACAGAGACGTGGAGAGAGAGGACGGGCGAGTGAGACTCACGCAAGAGACTGAGACAAAGAGTCATTGTCCATGTTGAGGAAGAGGAGGATTGGGAGCCAGAGAGAAGGGGAGGACGGAGAGGAGAGGGACCACACATTGAAGGAAAGGGGGGGACAGTGGGAGGACAGGGAAGTGGGGAGAATGCAGTCTGAGGGAGAGTTTTTGGGGGAGGTGGGCGAGGACGCAGAAAGGATGAGCGGGTGTAACGTCCCTCGATCTAATCTCCATCTCCTCAGCTCGGGATAAGTATGGGGAGAAGACAGAGAGGATGGATAGGAGAGAAAAGGGAAGCGGCGATTTATTTATCAACAGTGTCCCTGGTGCCTGCTGAGGTCATAGTTGAGGGATTCTTTCACTAATTCAAACATAGATCCAAACTTAGCAACCATGTTTCCTCTCTGGGACCAGAGCTACACCACATTGAGTTACACTAGTTTGCTATGCTTCCCAAACAGCCCGACCACCTTTTGAAAAGCTTCCATCACAGAAACACCGCATGGAATCCACCTGTGTTTGATTTCTAGAGCAGCTAGTGTCTGTGGCAATATTTGGAGGCATCGCTCTGTAATCGTCTCATTAACTTGTCATCTTATTCATCCCCATTTCGTCTGTTTGAGGTTCTCCACCAGCTGAGAGCGGCGTTTGATCCTACAGCTGTCGCCTTAGAAACAGCCTCGGCTGTGCTTTGTATGAATCAGTCGGGCAAACTGTGTGTAATTGGAATAAGACGTGCATTTTAATCAGTTGAGATTCATTACGATAAACTGCGAATGCTCAGGCTCTCGAGCCGAGTTATCGTCTTTGTGAGAAGATGATGTGTCTGGAATGGTAATTTGACAAGAGTAACTGACCATGGATCATCGTGAGGACTCGTGGGCATCATGGAGGAGAAGTGGAGAATGCTGAGAGAGAGATTGGAATCTGAAGCATTCTAATAAATACTTTTGTTTAATGACCTTCATCGCCTCCGCCTGTGCTCTGATCAGCCATCGCAGCTCAGGTGAACCAAAAGCTGCTCCAGGAAGACCTTGACGGCTCAGTTTCCTGAAAATGGAACATAGAGGCTCGGAGACACCAAGCCAGATATTGATTTAGAGGCCATGAGATCCTCTTACGCTCATGCAGGCGAAGGATACTCTCACGACGAAGAAGGACTATCGTGGCTTAGCTCCGCTTACCCGCTTAATCCCGATGTAAACACGCGTTCTCCATGCTTACTGTTGGGGAACCTTCTTTTTTCATCCAGCTCCTTCTTTTGTGCGCAGCACTGGAACCAATCTCTCCATTGCTACGCAGCTGGGGCTGGGTTTGGAGTCCCGCGTGTTTCCAACTGTGTACGCACAAAGCAGGATTTGCTTTGCCATCTTATGTTGTGCTGCAGAAGAGAAGAGCAGAAGAAAACCAAGGGATCAACGAGCTAGGAGCCATTTTCTGTCCGCTGTGATTCATTCTCCCCCGTTGCTGAGAATGCAGAATTACGACTCCTCCGTCAGCGCCGCATAATCACGCCGGTGACCTCGGCCTGGATGTATGAGTGGACTTTCCCACCTGGTGTCGGAGGAAAAGTCCAGGAGAATCCTGGCTGCCCATGATTCAGGCTGCACCCGGCAGATCTGTGATTAGCTCAGACGTGAGGCACAAAGAAGCCCAGCTGGAGTGTGGGAGCAGGAACAGAGTGTAATGATAGAGCGTCGCGTTGTGTCACGCCGCACGCTTGGCCCTTCATTTGGCACTCACACTCGGAACATTTACACTCCAACTATACTTTGTCTGCACTGCGATTAAGACAAATACGTAGGTGGACGTGATAGCGTTCTGATCTTTAGCCGAACATACGTACCTTGTCCTGTGGTCTGGAATGACGACGTAAAGAGCATGACGGTAGTTCTGATAGTAGAAATATTATGGATGTCAAACGTAGGGTGAGACATTCTTTGAGGTCACGATACGTTTGTCTGTATTACCTTTTTGGTCCAGTCTGAATAATCAAATGCTGTTTTAGAAACTAAGCTCATCCCGCCAGTTTTGTCTCATTCAACCTCATCTTCTATCTAAGTCAGTGTTTGTCTTTTCCTTTTCCACATCACATCAATTAACAATTAACACACTGTGTGAAAACTCAGGCTGGCCAGTAACAATCACTGAGTTTTGTGATAGAAGTGGGTGAACTTCTCTTACAGGTTCATAAAAAATGCAACGCATCAATGTATCTGTCCACAATTATGCTGTTGGCAGATTTGTGGACTTCAAATTTCTTCGTCTCTTACACAGAGCCGACGGGTTCTCAGAGAGGGAGAGGGTGTGTACATGTAACATACAGTGTAACCTGAAAAACAGAGTTTCAGGGTTTTTCTGCTTTAAATGACTTTAAATTATTGTGTGGTTTACCACTGGATATACTAACTAATACACACAACTGTGAGAAGTGAGGCTCTGCTTCCATAATGTTGCCAACAAAACAGTTGGTGGCTCCATTTCTGCGATTAAGTTGATCTTGATAAACCTTTGTTATTTAAGTGTGGGTTTTACCTTATTGATGCACCTTTTTGAGCGGTTTCTGCCTGTTTCTGTTTGGCACAGCCTCAGGTGCAGCGTAGCTACGTTTGCCTCCCTGGTTTACTTGTATTTTGCTGTTCTATTGCAGTGGACGTTTTTTTTTTTTTTTTGCAGTCCCATGTGTACTCTGGACGGGATACCTTGTGAAACAAATATCATACTCATTGGAAATGTTCTGGATGTCCTGTGCAAACAATGCTGTTGTAGGGTTTAGCTTCTATTGATTTCCGTGTGAGGGAGCTACTGTAGCTGTACCACGTGACCCTAGGCATTAATATGATTTCACATCAGCAGCTGTTGATGAAACTTTGCGTCTGTAGCTGTCACCACGTAGTGAGGATTCGGCCTTACAATAACGACGATATGAGGATCAATTGTTAATTGCACGAATACGATCTTTGCTCTGTAATCTGAGGTCCAAGGTCGACAAGCAGGCAATCACTGCTTTAAGTTGGAATGGATTTACTGGCCTGCTGGGTGGCAGGTTGGAAGAAAGAATCAGTGCACTGACTTGAATCTTTTGTCTCACCAAAAATCCAAATATCACCTTATTTACTGAATAAAAGCCTTAAGACTGATGGTAATTGATTTCAGGATGTTGTGTGTAAACTTCGATTAAGACTGTTTTGAAATCTTGGACAACATCTCTTTTCTTTTTATTTGGGACTCTATCTGACTCTGTCTTCTAATCTATGTTTCATATGTAGTCATGTTGTTACAATTTCACAATGGAACTTCTGATAAAACAGCTGAGGAAGCTTTGTTTGACCCACCGCCGGATTCTCTGTGTATTTATTTCAGGTCATGGCAGCGTCTGTGTTTGGTATGCTCAAGGGACCCGCAGTCAATTTTTATCGGTCCGTGATTAAAACATACATCAGGTCTAATGAGCGCTTTCAAACACGCAGACAAACACAAGGCAATTCAGGCAAAGTAAACTGAAAGCTGAGGACGTTTCAGAAATGGGTCTGTTTTGCTCATATGTGCCCTTGTGAGCACAATAAAGTATTTACTGTAAGTAAAGCTTGGTTTCCTCCCACACGCTGGAACCTTTGAATCCGTGTCTGTTATTCCATTCTCTGCCCCTCTCGGTTTATGTTGCTTTCACAGCGTTACGCCCACATAAATCTGTCCAGATCTCTATATTTCTCCTAAAGCGCCTCGACTGTCTGTTTCATATTGGTGTCAATGTTTGTCTGCCTTGCATTTCTTTCCTCCTCCCTCCCTCTTTCCATATCTCGCCATCTGCGCCTCAGTCTTTCCCTCCTTCGCTCTGGACATGTGGTTTGGTTGGTGTCCTTGACTCCTGGACAGAAAACTGAATTCTTATACAGATCGTGCGTCCATTAATGTTTGGAGCAGATGAGGAGATAAGCGGGCTATCAAAACGCGCTGCTGTTAGTAAAACAGAAGACAGCTCGTAATGGAAGAGTTAGTACCTCACGGCTGTGAGTTTCCCGGGCCCAATGTAGGGCAGATTGTCCTCCACGGCTGGACTCTCCCGGCCTGAGGGAGACCATGCCAACCTGTGTTAATACAAAGATTGAATTTGAGTCATATTATAAAAGGCTTACAGTGACTTCGTACCGGGAAGTGGTAAAAACAGCAAGAAGACGAGTCACTGACAGGATTATTGTGCAAATTGTGGTATAATTTCATGGCAATCTTACCTTTTCCTCAATGCAATTGCATCATTGCACTGATTCTGGAGGCAGTAAGTGGAATCAGTGAGATGTGATGATTACTTGGCAGATCCCAGAATGAGCCACAGAGGAGGACTTGTTTTTTCAAAATCACAAGATCATTTTGTCACAATCACAAGGAAAGCGTCTCCACTCAGGGATAAGACCAAACAGACACAGCCTCCCCGAGGCTGGTGGACACAAATAGGTACAGAAGTACAAGTGGAAAGTTGCATTTTTTGGTGTACAAATTACAAAAACTGAAAAAGCATATTAATGAGCAGGAGTTGATAGCAAATATTATGCCTGGGAAACACGTTTTCACCCAAGCAGGATACAAACTATAGCCTTCTTTTATCAGTTGTTGCCTCATCAGCAAAGCAGATCACAACCTCATGTCCCTCATGTCCTCAGCTGATTCGCCACCTGTCCTCATGTCCTCTTTCATGACATCCATGAACCTGCTTGGCATGTCTTTCACTGTTTTCCAATCTGGCATGCTCCATCTCCCCTGTCCTGTCCAATAAATCCACAATCACTCCTCAGCACGTTTCAACCTTTCCCCCCTGTCCCTGTCTCCAAGCTGCTAAATTGTACCTGTGACTCATTTCTGATCATCTCTAGCCTGGTAATGGGTGAATTTCGATTTAGAAATGAAATGAATTCGGTAATAACCCAGTAATCCCTGGGAAATCACGCCCTGGCAGGCAGTAATTCCTGATGGTTACCTGTGGAGAGCAGCAGAAGGCTGGGCTGGGTGTTTCGCGGCCGGGTTGGAGCCGAGGAAGAAGCCGGGGACGTCACATGGAGCGATGCTCCAGCTCCTCTAATCACACAACATTAACATAACTGCCCGCTCCCCGCTAACCCAGCCCGCCTAATGGCTCGCCTTTGACTCGTCCCTTCCACGCATTGAACCGCGGTTTCGTGGCCGGGGCGAACCGGGGAGTCGCACTACGGGTGCAGCCGAGCACGGAGGCCGTCGGTGCGGTTCGCTGCCCGGGTATTTCGGCGAGGGAGCGAGGCCAGAGGCAGCGCAAGTGTCCTCGCCTCGGCTAGCGCCGCGTTAGCCTGCTAGCGCCTCGCTAGCTAGCTAGCCACACAGGCTCGCTAAGGGTAGCTAGTTAGCCCGCGAGCCAGCCAGCTAGCGCGCTGTGGCAGCTTGCGTCATGGACGAACTCGTCGTGGAGGTGCGAGGGACCAGCGGTGCTTTCTATAAGGTAAGTTTGGGTTTTATTTTGTCTATCGTGACCATGTTGAGGTGTGGACGAGGGTACAAACCGCAGGAGCGAGCCCAAATGACTGCAGCTTCCTAGCCTGAGCCCGTGGGCCTCTCGGCGCTCCGAGCCCCGGATTGTGGGGAAGAATTTTTGTAAACAAAAGCTAACGGCAGGCAGACGGTGGCCCGGTAAATCCAGAGTTACGAGCCGCAAAACCCTTCTTATTATTGTTTTTCACCTATTCTTGTCTTATTCTTCAGCTGTATTAATGCAGTTAGCGTGGCGTTTAATTCGCCCAGTTAAATTCATAACGGATCGGTAGAGGTTGGATGCACATATGAAAGTACAAAATATTCACACACCCTTTGTGTCGGGTTTTGTTTTTGTAAGTGAACTCGTTAAGGAATTTGGGACGAATTCGGCGTGTGTTGACCCTATTATACGTTGAGAAAATTGCGCAGTTAATCCCCATTCGGCGCTACTTCTGTGCTTTGGGTTTTATCAAAGTGTGATGGATCGATCGTTCAAAAGTGGTTGTGTGTGTTGTGTTACAACAAGGTGTGTGTGTGTGTGTCTGTGTGTGTCTTGGCTTGCTACTGGGCACTGTGGCAGAGAGTGGCAGGTGTTCGCTTGATGGACATCAAAATACCACTGACCTCACCCCTGAGACAGACAGACAGATGGACAGAGAGTCACACACACACGCAGACACACACACACACACACACACACACACACAGGAGTCACACTACATGTGTGTTTCATTTTGCTCCATGACCCCACTCAGTTTTACAGCTTCACTGAGCTGCGATAAGCTTGGGTTTCGTTTTTGAGGAACACAAAGAGGAAGTCCAACACATCTCCTCATTGTCGAAATATGAGGAGAATTTTGGGTCAGAACAGACAATTTACGAATTATAGAGCTCTCAAGCTGCACTTAGAACTTGTGCTGGAATGAGCCCCATTTCATCGGTGTGGTAGCAGATTTACTGACATAGTAAATTGTCTGTATTAGGTATTAGGACGCCACTGTATTAGCTTTTGTGTTGCCTCATTGTCCAAGTGCCTCATATGCATGAACATGCACAGAACACCATGAACAAGAAATATTCCACAGCACGACTTTTGACTTTCACTCAAGATGTAATGCGTCCAATTGTTGGCATATAAATTGTTGTTCTGTGACGTCTCATAGCTGCTGTGGCCTGTTGTGATTGCCCAGGAGATCCTTTATTTCGTCCCTCGCCACCACCACAAGTCCCTCATGTGCACAGCATGTATAGCATACACACGTGTGTGTGAGAGAGAATATAGATTCATACAGCCACGCTCAGCACGGCGGTGCCATTTGCAGCTCAGGTTTATGAGGCTAATTCCAGGCTTGCAAAATAGGACTTGTGCATTTGGTTTCATCGAGGCAGATAAGTTTCAGCCAGTTGCCCACCACATGCAGGGTGTGTGGTGTTGAGAATCCAGCGTGTGTGTGTGTGTCTGTCCCGGGTCTGAGGCGCTTGAATGGAGTTTCTAGCGATTACTGTCCTCCTATCAGGCTTTGCCAACTGCTAAATTACTGTTAACAATGTTTTTCTCAAGAATTATCAATAAAAAATGTAATATTTGTGTTATCTGCCATTGTCACATCTGTCTTCTTCACCTATTTCTATATGTTGATTTTTTTATTAACAACTATATTGTGGTGTCTGGTCAGGGGCAGGCAGGAGAACTAGTTTTATTGCCAGAAAACCAATAAATATTTCATCAGACCAGCCACAGAAAATGCTGATACCTTTGCTTGTGGTACTCTTTTACCCGCCTAACGCCAGCCTAAGATCATTTTACATTTAGTCGTCCAGACAGGTAGGCCGACCGGCCGGCCCAAGGTATCACACCTGCTAACTGGGCTGTGTTTGTGCGCAGGCCTTTGTGAAAGATGTCCAGGAGGGCTCGGTGACGGTGGCCTTTGAAAACAAGTGAGTGATGTCTGTCCACACAACATTTGGAAATTGACTTATCAGCCAATATACTGTGTAGCCGTTGGCAGCCAAGTTTTTTTCTAAATATATAACCTTTGATTATCTCTCCCTTTTGCAGTTGGCAGCCAGAGCGTCAGATCCCTTTCCAGGATGTGCGTTTCCCTCCTCCAACAGGCTTCTGCAAGGAGATCAACGAAAGCGATGAAGTGGAGGTGAGAGCGGCTCAGCATTGATTCTGGATTCAGAATCAAAAATCCTCAAATTCAAGGTCTAGTAAGAGGTGTATGGACCATAAATTGACAAGAGTGTGTGTGTGTGTGTGTGTGTGTGTGTGTGTGTGTTTCCAGGTGTATTCCCGGGCCAACGACAAGGAGCCCTGTGGATGGTGGCTGGCCAAAGTCCGCATGGTGAAAGGAGAGGTGAGGCTCGGAGGAGATGTTTTCTTAAAACAAGGCTCTTCTATCAGCGGACCCGGCTCAGCTTCTTTTTTTCCCTCTTTAATTTCCTGGCTCGCGCGATCAATGGAGCGATAAAGTACCTCCTTAGCTTACTCTGATTCAAAAATCAACAAGCTGGAAGTAAGCTAAACAAAGTGAAATGTTTCTCACCCCAGGAACATGGATTAATATATAATCTCAAACTAGAAATGCGTTAGTGTTTCGAGAACCTTTATTGGCAGTCCTTTTTTTCGTGGGGGGCATTGTGCCGCCCCACTCTCTGAGTGAGAGACGGCGTCTGATTGGCTGCTGTGCTCCGCAGTTTTACGTCATCGAGTACGCCGCCTGTGACGCCACGCTCAACGAGATCGTCACGCTGGAGCGGTTACGGCCCGTCAACCCCAACAAACCTGCTTCCAAAACCACCTTCATCAAAATCAGAATGGACGTCCCCGAGGACCTGCGGCAGCTGTGAGTTAGGCAAACACACACACACACTTACACACACACCTATGCACATACCAGCACCATCTTATCATAACAAACGTTGATACCAAAGGGAAATAACAACTTTTAAAATAGTGGAATTCATCTGTTCACAATGCAGCTTTGATGATGATTAATTTGTGTGTTTCAATAACAATATTTTTATTTTAAGTTCTAAAATCTGAGTTTGTTTCCAGGTGTTCCAAGGAGTCGGCGCACAAAGACTTTAAAAAGGCAGTGGGGGCGTTCAGCATCACCTACGACTCGGACAAGAAGCAGCTGGTTATTTTGGTTCGTCCCTCGTTTCTTAACTTTTGCTATTTTTCGTACTTATCTTTATAGTTTTCTGCTAGCTTGAGCGCCAACATTGTTGTTTCTGAATGACACGCAAACGAGGTGTGTGTGATTGTTTTGGCAGTCGGTGAACGAGTTCACGACAAAGCGCGCCAACATGATGAGTGACATGCACTTTAGGAGCCTGCGCACCAAACTGTCTCTGATGCAGAGGAATGAGGAGGCCAGCAGACAGCTGGAGGTAAACACACACACACACGCCAACACACACCCGTGGAAGCCGTCCACCCTCCCACGGGATCCGCAAGCTAGACGGCCGAGCGTTAAATGCTTAGCTTCACATAATATTTCCACTCCACTCCGACCTCTCCGGCATATTATTAGTTTTTCCAGCAGGTGTGTGGGTCAGCACCTTTTACACACTCTTCTTCTTCTTCTCTTCTTAATAGAGCTCCAGACAGCTGGCGTCACGCTTTCACGAACAGTTTGCGGTGCGGGACGACCTAATGGGTTTGGCCATCGGGACCCATGGCGCCAACATCCAGCAGGCCCGCAAAGTGCCGGGAGTCACCAACATAGACCTGGACGAGGAGACGTGCACCTTCCACATATACGGAGAGGTGAGACCGACACACACACACACACACGCACGTGTCCGTGGATACGTTGATAAGCTCTGCTTAATTGCAAGATTGCTGGCAATTTTGGTCAGACCTGAGTCGGCAGTAGTTCCTCTCGTTATCGCTGACTTAGCTTAGCCTAGCTTAGCTTATGTCGGTTGCATCTGCTCCATGTTGTAGGATCAGGACGCGGTCCGTAAAGCCAGAAGCTTCCTGGAGTTCTCGGAGGACATCATCAAAGTTCCTCGGAACTTAGTGGGTAAGACGGCCTTTCTTGGTGAGCGGTGGATTTATCTCTCCCTTCATTCTGACGTTGGCTTTGTCACCGATGGATTTTGTTTTTGTCCAAAAAGGGAAAGTGATTGGCAAGAATGGCAAGCTGATCCAAGAGGTGGTCGATAAGTCCGGCGTGGTGCGAGTTCGTATCGAGCCTGAAAACGACAAAAAGCCCTCCACAGCTGCCGATGAGGTCTGTGTGTGTGTGTGTGTGTGTGTGAGGAAGACATTAATCACATGACTGGGACAAAGCTTGTAGCCTTGATACTCACACAATGTTGTGGTCTCCATCAGGGGATGGTGCCATTTGTGTTTGTGGGGACCAAGGAGAGCATCTCCAACGCTACGGTGCTTCTGGACTATCACCTCAACTACCTGAAGGTGTGTGTCCTCATCAGTGTGTCCGTCCTCTCTTATCTGTCCTCAGGACTATTAATCTGAGCACCCTCTTCCCTGTGCGTCCCCTTTCTCAGGAGGTGGACCAACTCCGACTGGAGCGTCTCCAGATCGACGAGCAGCTGCGGCAGATAGGAGGGGCGGGAGGAACCGGGGGGACGGGGACCCGCAACCTCAAAGACAAGACCTATGTCTTCGACAACGGCATGGGGCTCGGCATGGGCAGGGGGGCCGGCGGAGGAGGGAAGCCGTACACAGCGGGCGGAGGAAGAGGAGGCCGGGGCCGAAGAGGAGGAGGAGCCGCGTCGTTTGCTTCAGGTGGCCATGATGAGGAGGATGATGATGATGAGAGAAAACAAACTCTGGTTTCTGCCACTCTGATGGACGATTCATCCGCTGACGTCTCTCTCTCTCTCTCTCTCTCTCTCTCACCTGTCCGCCCAGGGACCAACTCGGAGGCGTCCAACGCGTCAGAGACAGAGTCGGACCACAGGGACGAGCTCAGCGACTGGTCGCTGGCGCCCACCGAGGAGCTGATGACCGGAGGCGGGACCCTCCCTCGGCGGGGAGACGGGCGCAAGCGGGGGACAGGTGGACCACGTGGGCGAGGAGGGAGAGGAAGAGGCGGATACAAAAGTAGGAAACGGCTCCTGTTAGCATTTTTTAGCATTGTTGTTCAGCGATTACGCGTCACGCCTTCGGGAGCGAAGCGTCTGATTGGACAAGCGGCCATTTTTGTTGTGGCGCAGGTGACGAGGTGCAGTGGGGCGATCCGAGACCTCGTCACATCCGAGACCCCAAGACCCGCGTGCAGGAGGACACCCTGCAGGTCAGTCGGCAGCCTGCGGACAGGCGCGGCGTCCCATGTCCCACAGGCTAACGCTAACAGCTAATGTCTTCACAGATCCGTGTAGACGGGAACGAGCGCAGCGTGCAGCACGCCTCAGGCAGCAGAGGGGGCGGAGCAGTAGGAGGAGGAGGAGGAGCAGCAGCAGCAGGAGGAGGCGGGACTTCCTCCACCCCGGCCGGCGTGGGCACGGGGGTGGACGGAGCGGCCCGCCACCACCATCGACCAATCAGAGAACGGGCGGTGAAGAAGGACAAACAGGACGCTCCCGCACTGGTGAACGGAGTGTCTTAGATACGCCACTGGACTACCTGCTCACTTTAACACACTCACACACACTTGCACACACTCTCACACACACACACTTACTACTACACACGCAAAACTTACCATACGTCATGGTAGAATCTGGGTCTTTCACTTTTTTCTTTCCTTGTCTTAATTAGACACAAGAATAAATGTTTTAGGATCAGCACGAGCCGGACGCAGGCCAGAGACGATCCAGTCCAGTCTTTCTGTGCCGGTCCGGGCTCTTAGCGTACCGATCCGCTCTGTCCCCCCGACGGGCAGACAAAGGCGGAACATCAGAGGCGTTTACGTGTTATTCCGACCGCGCCGAACCACCAGCCGCTCCGTGCAGAGGCCCCACGGTGGGACCCCCGAGCTCCAGGCGGCTAATGGGGCGCACCTGGGCCCCCTGCCGAGAGGAGGAGGTTTGAAAAGATCCGCGTCTGCTCCTCGACGTCTGCGGGAGCTCCCAGAAAAGAGCCGTTTTGTTCTGCTCCTGTCGGTGCGATCCGTCACGGCTTACCCGTCGCTTAGAAGATATAATCCTCCCGCTTTGGCCTTCTTCTGCTGCCAGTCCACGCATATGCCCGCAATCTGTACCGGAGGAGGCGAGAAGATGTCGTCGGCCAGCCCGTCGCACCTACACACACTCCTCCGCTGCTTATTTATGAGTTTCAAAGCCGTCGGCTGTAAGGAAAGTACACAGTCGGGGGGCGTCCAGGGGGCGGAGCCTAGTGGCACCATACATACCAACGCTTGCTCATCTTGCCTGACGCCAGGCTTTCGCCTTTATTTTTTGCACGTTGCTCTTCAGTTTTTAAGCGCCGTTAGGCAGGATTCCAGAATGTGGGGGCCATTTTTTGCCGCTCTCACACCCCGGTTTGGCTGAGAGGCAGCACGGCGTCGCCCACGGGTTCGTGCGGACAGCAAAGTCCTCCGCTGATCTGTGACGGAAAGCGATCCGACCTTTGTCGGGCTCGCCAGATACCAGCGTGCGGCGTTGAAAGGTTTCTCAGACCTCGCGTGGCCCCCGACGCGCCGCAAAAACACTTTTGTGTTGACCCCACTTCACAGGTCGCTCGCCTACAAGCGGCCTGGGATGCAGGCGGCAAACGGAGACGAGAACTTTGGCTCGGTGGCAAACGCCTCCCGGACCTTTGAAATTGTGACCCGGATCCGCTAAAATGCCCAGATGGTGCAGGAGGAGGTGGCGGCCAAGGGTCGGGCGTGCAAACGGGCACTTTTCTGGGTTTTTAATCTGCAGACCTCGACGCGTCGCACACTTCTGAGCTGGTCGACCTGGTTCAGCTCATCTGGGAAATGGATTCAGTCGCTTTTGCAGACCAGCTCAGGAAATCGATGTGTGTGTGTGTGCGTGTGTATGCGTATCCAGATTGTGGTCACTGAATCTGCTCCAAAACAAGTACCAGTAAGAAACTCAATAATGATTTTTCTGGGGCGTTGGAATGTTGGATAGGAACTGTGAGATCCCAGCAGCTGAACCAGGTTCTCCAGGTTAGAACTTTGTTGCGTTCCATCCGAGGCGCGTCTCATCAGTGTCGCTTTGAGTTCAGACGAAGCGCCCGGTCGATTAGTGGTCGACGAGCGGCATTTGCCTTTTCTCTCTCTTTCTCTTTCTCTCTGTCTCTCTCTTTCCCTCTCTCTCTCTCTCTCTCGGCGGATGGAAGCCATCTGCCTGTGATACAACGTTAACTTGTACCTTTTAGGAAATGTCACAGGAAACAATGGCAGAACGCACGTAATGAGTTGTGAAAAGGGCCTTTTTTTTCTTTTTTTTTTCTTTTTTTTCGTCCTTTTAATTTAGTCTTTTCTGAAACAATGGCGGCGCGGCTTCACCCTCGGCCTCTCGGGGGGCGTCGCCCGCCGGCCGCACGTCACGGCAGCAGTGAGAAGAACTGGATGGCATTTTACTGTAAATGATGAAAACCAAGAGAAGGGAGGATTCTGCATTCTGTATATACTGATGTCATTATTTGTCTGAGAAAAGATTTGTACTATTGTTTAGAATGTGCCCTTCCCCAGATATATTCTTTCTCCTTTTTGTGTTTAATAACAGTTAATGCTAGCACTCTTGATAATAAACTTAATGAAGTGTGAACAGTAGTGAACACCAGCGCCGGTTTGAGTCACACACACCTGTTGTTAATAACGGAGCGCGCTCAGTGCGACTGAAACACCTGTGGCATCGAGTTAGATACTCGGAAACACGAGCGGATCACGACTGGCCCAGATTCGGGGTTTTAGCCGCGATTTGGGTGCGTCTCCGGCTTTTCGCACCGATAGACGATGTCGTAAATCCCAAACGAAGCTTCGGAAACATTGTCAGCTTTAGTGTAGTGGTGTGAAAAACACACACGCGCACACACAGTGTGTCTTACCCGTGGTTCTGTAGGTCCCGCAGAGAAGCTGTGACCTTTGTGAATAATATCTGAGGATGCGTCCGTCCCTTGACGACTGAAAAACAGACTCACGTGTCCTGTCTGAAGTGACTTTTAAGGACAGGCTGATTTTGAGTTCCTTTCCAAACTGCTTCTTCTTCTCCTCCCTCTGTGCCTCCTTTTTATTTATTCTTGTTTGTCCCCTCAGTTGTAGTACCACTCTGGCGAGATTGATGCGATAAATTGGGCGGTTGGCAGGGTTGGGGTCCCGTTTAGAGGGTTGGGGTCCCCTTGTAGGTTTGGGGTCCCGTTTGGAGGGTTTAAGATCCCGTTATCAGGGTTGGGTTCCCTTGGGTAAAGATGGTGGCAAGCCCTTGACTCAACCCCCTTCCAAACTAGGCAGTGTTGAAGGTCTTTGCCTCTGTCGCTGTGCTTCTACCTGCTTCGCCTGCGTCCGTAGAAATTTCAGGATGGGAAAAGTCAATTTAAGTTTAAGCTGTTGTCCTGCTATAGTGTCAGACTAACTAACAGTACTAACAACCTGTGGAAACACCTCCATCTTCTCTATCCAGTGTAGGTCAGGAGGAACTTTAGGGGGACCTGATCGTAATGTTCTGGAAACGAATGTCAAAGAATTCACGTGAAAATTGATTCGCGTCATCTGGCCCCAGTTTGTTCTGGGAGATGTTTTGCTCCTTCAATGGAAGAAGCTTCTTCTCTTCTGTGTTGGGAAGGGAAGAAGCCTCTAGGAGGACGTGGAGCGCGACCTCGGTCTTGATGTTGGAGATGTCGTGATCTGAAAGACTCTAAACCTGCTCAGATAATGTCAAAGAATTAATTCATTCACAGTGTGTTTTGCAGCCATTTAATCAGATTTAATTGAGTCTGTCACCCCGTCAGACCTTCGTAGGGGCTGAACTGAACAGTGTTCTGATCCAAGAACTCGGAAGCTCAGCAGGACGAAACAGGATTATTGCCGTTCTTTCTTTCTTTCCTCCTCTCCTTCTTTCTTTTCTTTCTTTCATTCACTCTTTTGTATTGTATCCTCGACCTCCCTGCTAAGCCACATGAGTGTTTTTGTTATGAAGACTGATGACTTGTAACTGTTTTCTGGAGCGAAGCTTTGAAGTCCAGAGCCAAATCCAGTCTTCTTCCAGCTGTTCGGACCGCCGGTGGCCGACAGAGGGATCCCATTATCGGCTGTGGTCGTCTGCTTCCATGGGCAAAGCATGATGGACATTCTGGATTTTTGTTTTATTTTTTTCCCCCCCTTTTTTTCTCATCGTTGTCACCGACATCGTAAACGGACCTTTGAGCCTGGACAAGACTCCTCCATAGGAATTGACTCGATGCGACGGAAGGTCGGATGATAGTTGAAGAGTTCTCGCGTGTTTTTCTTTGGAACTGTAACGCTTTCCTCGATGTTGAATGTTCACAGTTACCCTGGTGAATGCGTTGTCCCAATGTTCGGGGTGCACACGTCATTTCGGCGCCCAGTCTAACCAGTTACTTCCTGGCAGGTCACCTGGTCTCCGACCGCGGAACTTAGCCGCTACACCAACTAGGAGTCGACTTAAAGAAATACCTAAACTGAAATCGTTAACTGACGACATTTGTCTCAAGGATTTGTCAAAGCTACGAGGCCGATGGTAGCATCTGGGAGGGGGGTCAGGGGTTCGGTGGAGGTTCGGATCCCCCCAAGTTGGGGACCCGAGGTTCAGTAGGGGTACAGTGGAGGTCCGGACCCCTTAGTTTGGGGACCTGAGATCCAATTAGGGGTACATGGGAGGTTTGACCCTCCAGTTTGGGGACTTGAGGTCCAATTGGGGTCACAGCGGAGGTTCGACCCCTCCCAGTTTAGCAACCCGAGGTCCAGTTGGGGGTACAGTAGAGGTATGACCCCCCCCAGTTTGGGGCCCCGAGGTCCAGTCTGCAGGTGAGACACCTCAGACTTTCGCTCACACTTTGATTCTTGACGGCGGTGCGCATTTGTGCGCCCCGGCCCGAGCGAGGACGACCCGGACCTCCCCCCTTCGGCCATTTGTCTGCAGAATGTACATAGCGAATACTAACTCCACACACGGTGGGCTGGTGACTGGACGGCGCCAGGAAGTGAAGACACAGAAAACCTGTAGATACTCAAACCAGGGTAGTCAAAAAAAAAAAAAAAAGCTGTAAACCTCGTGTGCACTTTTGGGCATTTTTGTTTTCTTTTGTATATACTACTAGCATTTAAGATGTTTGGGGTTGTAATGAGTTGACATGTCTGGTTATAGTGCAATATATTTTGTATGCAAGCAGTTTCAATAAATAAAGGTCGACCTTGCTCCGCGTGACCGACTCGTCTCTGCTCCTGGGACCTGGCGTGGTGGGAGAGATGTTGGACTTCACACTGGGGTCAGCAGGGGGCGCTACTAGGACACTTGATATGATCATTGAAGTCCTTTAACACGCAACAGCTGAAGCAAAGATGGAGGAAGGACGCAGCAATGAAGGTGCAGGGACGCCGGAAGAGGAACAGGATTTGGAGGAACAAGTCCTGCCGCCATGTTGACTTTGACCTTGTGTGTGGACGTGCTCCCTGGCTTCAGATCTCCTGGAGGAGCTTCGACCTCTGGATGCTACTTTGCTAATTATGGAGCTAAAAAGCTGCCGAGCAGCTCCCA
The DNA here is from genome assembly GCA_900312935.1 of Carapus acus. NCBI lineage: Eukaryota > Metazoa > Chordata > Actinopteri > Ophidiiformes > Carapidae > Carapus > Carapus acus. The sequence goes on along the minus strand of OMPJ01046515.1, from coordinate 15,893 downwards.
GACGTCCTCAAATCACCACTGAGACACTCTGGAATTTGACAGGCGGCGTCGTGCTGATGAATCTGTTGTTGTGTTTTATTTATAAAGCGATAAATCATGGCGACACACCTCTCTCTAAAGCACAGTAGGGGGCGCTGCGAGATTTCAGAGTGAGGTGATGATTAGTAATAATGAGGGTGACTGAGAACACACGAGGAGGCAATTAACGCGTTGCTTGTTCCAGGCCACGTGGGGACGCTGTGGCGCCGTAGCTTCTGCTGCGGAGAGAGGGAGAGAGATGGAGGAGAGAGAGAGAGAGAGAGAAGGAGAGAGAGGGAGACAGGCTGCCTGCCTATTGAAAATTCATGACATGCAGTTCTCAACTTCTGCAAGATACACAGCCAGCATAATGAGCTCAAAGCACAACTTGCTCTTATTCTCACCATTTCATTGGTGTGTGCTTCTTTTTCTGCCCGTTTCCCGGTGTGTGTGTGAGCGTGTGTGTGCGTGTGTGCGTGTGTGTGTGCGTGCCTGTCATTATTTAAATAAGCGCGACAGGCGCAGCTGTGCGGCTAAGTCAGTATTGCCAAAGACAAACAAAACAATCCCCCCAAAAACAAATAGTGAGTCTGTGTAATTACCTCCCAATGAGAGATGAAGAGGAAGAGGAGGAAGAGGAGGTGATGGGGATGATGGTGATGACGGTGGTGATGGGGGTGATGATGATGACGGTGGTGACGGGGATGATGAAGGTGCGTACGTGTCTGCGTGGTAACTGTGTGTAATATTTTCCATTTCTCCTCTTTTTGCTTCCTCTCCTCCCTTTTCCTCTGCCCATCCGTCACGTCAGCTCACCCGTCGTGTTTTCATCTCTCTCTCTCCTTTTCTCTCTCTCTCTCTCTCTTTCCATCTCTCTCCCCCCTCTCTCTCTCTCTCTTCATCTCTCTCTTTCTCTCTCTCTTTTTCCATGTCTCTCTCTCTCTCTCCCTCCCTCTCTCTCTCTCTCTCTCCCACCCTCCTCAGTCAATCTCTGTCTCTCAGTG
>OMPJ01046515.1:0-11156 GCA_900312935.1 Carapus acus | reverse complement strand
GAGCGGGGGGGTCAGCCTGACGCACAGACATGAATTTTTCACCACCAGATTTTCTTTGGGTAAATAATCCGAGCCGAGCCCAGGCCACAGGCAGATGGAGGCTTATAAATCTTGGATCAGAAAATAAATACTTTTTAAAACAATAGGAGACGTCGGGGAGGGGAGCGATGGGAGCGGGGGACACGAGGTCTTATCTAAGAAACACTTGTGGGACAGAGTTTCTGAAGTATGTGGTGCACCTGAAAAGCGACAAATCAGGAGTTCAGCACAGTTGGTTGTAACACCCGTGGTGGCTCATAAGTTAGCAAGGAAAATGTTCATGGGGAACGTTTATGGGACATTGAATGATGAGTGAAAGAATTAAATTGATGTTTTTTGGGGAAGAAATGACCAGACCCATGTATATGAAATTTGAGTCGAAATTTGGCTGAGTATAAGATGAAACCTGCTGAAATATGAAACATTTATTCAGTTTGTAATTGCAACCAAGTTGCACCATCATATTTCGATTGCATCTTTAACCAGAAATGTAATGAGTTCTGGTTGATTTTCATCCTGTGTTGTTGCAGGAGTAACTGTCCATCTCTAACCCCAGCTGGTTACCGTTCCTTTATTTTTGTTATCAGAATTCTAGAGACAAATTCAAAAAGTCCAAAAGCACATTTGATGTTCTTGAGCTCTTTTACACACGTGCACATAGCTTTGAGGAAGTTTCTGTATGATGTCAGCGGAACAGCAGGGAAGCAGACGTTCAGCGCGTGTGTGTGTGTGTGTGTGTGTGTGTGTGTGTGTGTGTGTGTGTGTAATGAGTTCCACTGGCAGAGCAGATGAGCACAGGGGCCAATGCGACTTTAATTACGCTCATAAAAGAAGAAACCCTGGCGGCTCTACCTGCTATTCCGCCACGATTTACAGGTTCTTTAACCCATATTTTGATGATATTAACCTTGTGAAATCATATTTGGATGCTTTGGGTGAAACGTCACACCCGTCTCGACTGTGATGGCCGTTAATAGTCTACCGGCCGACAATTTTACGTCCCTGTCTGGGTGACGAGGTCCCGCAGAGTTCAACCGCTTTGAGGTCGAGTTCATATGAAAAGCGCAAAGCGGCTCTGATATTTTGACCAGGACGACACTCATATACCTACTTTCTACCAAGAAAAAATAAAAAATCCCTTCATTCGGTGAGCAAACACCCCGTCGTGCTGGCTTTGATGACTATTTTCCATTTTAGAAACTCTGAAACATCCCATGTTTGCCCGGAAAAAAAAAGAAAAAAAAGATAATCGCAGCCGACACATGAAATGTTGATGATGAAAATGAGCAGTGGCGTATTTACCTTGCAGCAGCGGCTCATTAGAAAGCCAATTGGAGGCAGACGGGCCACGCGAGTTGACGGCGAGCACCTGCCTCCCGCCATCATGTGCGCCGCCATTATCGTGCCGGCTTTTATTTACTCGCTCTCAAATTATTTTAGGCCCTTAGTTGACAAAGATAAATGGGGGGATTAATATATATTGGACTAATCTGAAGGCTTGCACTGTGTGTGTGTGCGTGCATGTGTGCGTGCGTGTGTGTGTGTGTGTGTGTGCGGGGGGTAGAGAGGAGGAGAGAGTCTGGATAGTATTTCCCCAGGTAACCAAACGCAGGCCCGTCGGATTAGAAGCCATTTGCAGGAAGGCTTAGCCGAGAGCCGAAGCCATTAGCAGAACACGGCCTCAGACAGAGGGAGGCAGCGAGCGCTTTAATTGCCTCCTGCTGATTAGAATTCAAAGATGCCCCTTAAGGCGCCTCGCCGGGTGGCTAGTACCTGCTTCTGTTTGCTCCACAGCTGAGCTGAGACTGGAGAGCACCGAATAGAACGGCGCTACAATTACCCGACCTGACTGCACAAGACAATGGACACATTTACAGTGAATGTTATGTTATCGATGTTAAGAGATACTTCAGAAAAACTTTTGACTGCTTTGCTGTCCCAGTTACAACATCAAGCAGTTCCAAAAATAGTGAAAATGTGACTTAAATGCATGATGTAGTCTTTTTTCAGCCGTTGAGGTGTCTTCTTTTGTGTTTGCATATAAGCACCACAAGATGGCAGCAGAAACAGAGCAACAAATGTTCGATCGCGTTTCCAAACCTGTTGGTGTGAAATTCCTTCTCGGGAATTTATCCAGGCTTAATATTGAATATGAACACAGGTCCAAACCAAACATGTCCACCATTATGGCTCTGGGGATTTTACACTGATATCTCCCTGTTAGCGAAACTGTTGCTTTTGTTGACATCTGGATAATTAAGGTATGACATCAGTGACATCTAATGCTTACACATACACACACGCACACGTATGCGCAAGCACACACACGCACACACACATTAAAAGATGTGTGTTAGTGACAGAGAGATACTTTGTACACATTTGAGGCTACAACCCTAAGCTAAATATTACAGTCATAATAATGTCAAACTACAGGACGGCCTTTCTAAACAAAGATGGCCGACCTCTTCTGTGATCCAGTTGGTACAGCTGAGGAGTGCGTGCGTGCGTGCGTGTGTGTGTATCTGTGTCTGATATGGCAGCCATGGTGGAAGACTCTGGGGATATACTTCCACAGCAGCAACCAGCATGATAAGCTGCTAACTGTTAGCAGCTAATCTGCTGCCCTGTTTGGTGAATGATAGGTTAGAATGATAGGTTAGCCGCTGACGGTTAGCATCTCGCCCAATGCTTAAACAGAGCAGCTCACTAATTCAAATATCCATCTATTATTTCAAAATGGAGCACTGGGCATAGAACTGGAGCTTTTACACAAAGTAAACAGACACGACTTTTGCATTTTCGAGACAAAACAGCAAATGCTAGAGTGCAACATTAGCAGCAGAGATGCTAAAGATGCTGAGAGGCTTGGTGGAGGCAGCATTGAGGAATGAGGGAGGGAGAAAGGAAAGAGGTGAGCAATATTGAACGAGGATCACGTAGGAAAAGGGAAAACAATGACAGATTAGTGTGAGAACACGAAGCTGAATAACTGATAACTATGACATGGATTTTGTTTGATCAACGTGAAAACACAGAAGTAAAGAGCTGGATGGATCAACCCAAGTCGATCATATTTATGTTTGATTAGATTCAGTTGGACACACTCCTGCCTGATCTTCACTTTGATTAATCGTGTCTCTGCAAACGTTTCCCAGCAGCTGGTAGACGTTTGCACACTGTAATCAATCAAAAGCAATGAAATCATTTGCAAAGAATGTAGCTCACATTTGACTGCATGTTTAACTGTAATGTCAATGCTTGTTGACAGGACTAGGCCAGATGAGGACATAAGTTAGAAAGCAATCGTTGAATAAAAACAGTAACAATAAAATTTTTCACATATGAAATTAAATGAACGAGGGTAGAATCGGATTTAGAACTGAATGGCACAATAGTCACAATAATTCTGTGTGTGTGTGTGTGTGTGTGTGTGTGTGTGCGCATGTATGTGTGGATACACACCCAGCCCCAACCTGGACTGACACACTGGTGCTTGAGTCACATCAGCCAATCACAGACTGTGCACACTCTCTGCTGTCAGCCTCTGAGTGGAAACACCTGTGCACCTGCACCTGTGTGTGTGTGTGTGTGCGCGTGTGTGTGTGTGTGTGTGTGTGTGTGTGTGCCAAAATCAGAGGGTATTATGCCTGTCTGCTGTTGTGTAGGTCTGCTAGCTGCTATTTTTGCATTTGAAACATGGGATGTGTGAGTCATCGCAGGGAAAGGCTGCGAAAATGTGAAGAAGAAAAAGAAAGAGACAGACTTACAGTTCGAGGAGTCTGTGAAGACTCAGTCTGATTTATTGTGACTGACACACACAGTCAATAAACATCGTCGCACAAAGCACCAAAGTGGTTAATACTGCAATATGAACATTCTATAGTTAGGAATTAGAGATGTCCGATAATATCGGCCCACCGATATTATCGGCCCGATATTAGCATAAAAATGTTATATCGGTATCGGATTTTTTTGCTTTAAAACCGATATAATAATAACCGATAAAAATACAATAATGCTTGCGTTACACTGAAATAGTGCCTATGCGCTCCTGGAGCGTTTGCCGGCGCACATATCGGTATCGGCTGTTATCGGTATTGGTAAATTGAGAGTTGGACAATATCGGCATATGGGATATCGGCAAAAAAGCCAATATCGGACATCCCTATTAGTAATAGAGGTAAATGGATTTTTCCATTTTCTTTCTCTCATTCTTTCTTTCTCACTCACTGCAACTGCAATTTATCCTAGCTCCCACCAGGTGTCGCTGCAGAATAAGGTACCATCAGGGGCTCTGGGCGTGTGTTGGGGGGCGGCTGAATGGCCTCCCGTCTCCCCCTTGCTGCTGACAGGCTGGTGAGAGAGGAGCAGTAAAACAGTGGCAGCTGCAGATAAAGAGCCGTGTGCCGCAGCAGCTGCTGCTGTGGAGCCGTAACGTTCCCTCCGTACGGCCTCCGCCCGTTACGGCTTTATTGCCCCGCAAATCCCCCTCAGCAAGGCAGCCCGACCCGGACAGGTACGCCCGCACCTGCCCGGGGGGGCGATAACGGGGGGATGCAGGGACCCGGAGACCGTTTGTGGACATACGACTGTAGAGGTGTGTGTGTTTGTGTGTGTGTGTGTGTGTGTGTGTGTGTGTGTGTGTGTGTGTGTGTGACAGGAAGGGTACCATAAGCACCACAGCTGCGTGTGTTTACTCGTGTGTCATTAAGTTCACTGCCTTTCTGTGTTATTGATTATTTTAGGCTATTTTCGGTCTTCCATTCTGAACTTACACGTGCTGGTCACCTACAGTTTGACCGAAAACAATTGTGACCACTTAAATGATAAAAGAATCAAAGATTCTCATCTCAGATATTTGCTAAATCTGGGATGCATCTTCCAAATGTGTGCAAAGATGTGCATAATCATAATAAAGCACCAAAAATTGGGGTTGAACTAGGAATGAATGTAAACATTTAGTGCACTAAATAAAATTGAATTGAATTGAATTGAATTGAATTGAATTGAATTGAATTGAACACACATGTGACGAAGACGGTGCAACATGCAGTGTGCTGCTCCTCCAAGAAATCACAGAAACTCTGCAGGTTGGAAGAATGTTTGCAATGAAGAATGATGTAAAACACACACACACACACACATATATACACACACACCTACCCTTTACACACTCAAGCACATTTCTACTCACAGTTGAGCAAATCTTATCAGCAGCTAAGGGAGACGCAGGGTGGAGGTTATGGCTGTTAGAGAACAGCAGGTTCACACATCTTTTCCAATCTGGCTCCGGCAAATACAACATTGGGAATTGTGTGTCATTTGTTCAGGTTGAGTGGTTTATCTGTTATTGGGATTTGGTGGAGGATTAAATCACATTTGATCAGTAATTAGTGCAAAAACCCAGGAAATTCCAAAGGGTTTCAGTTCACTTCTTCCTATTTGATGCCATATTCGCATTTGTCCACTAGGCGGCACTGTTGCTCATATGACGCAAATTGAGGGCTCTCACAACAAAAATAGATATCCAAGAATATGATGAATATTTATACGACACAGTCTGTCAAAATGTAATACCACGTTGTTTGTTTACTGGAGCGAACGGATGAAAACAACAAATCTCGGTGACCATCGTTCGATATTCATCGTACGTTAAGCAAATGCTTGGCAAACGCGACGCTGTCGTCGTCTAAATTCGACAACCGTTTGCAGGGTATCGCAACCGGGCTCGGTGGTCACTCGGTTAGACAAACGGAGGCAGTCTGATTGTTTTCAACTCTGATTTAGTGCAGGCGGCGAGATCAGCAGATCGGCGGCGAGCTCTCCACGCCACCCACTCCTCGGCGTGACGCGCGGTAAGTCTGAGGATCACTGAGCAAACAGCCTCTTTATGACAGAGAGCGAGGAGAGCCGCTTCACACACCGCCAGCCAGACAACTCATCAAACACACCCTGGGCACTGAGCACACTCGCCCCAAGCTCTGATTTGTGTTATTAGACCCTTTTTATTGAGATTAGAACTATATTGCAGCATGGAGCAGGAGTGCAGCCTGTTCATTGACGCCACACACACACACACACACACACACACACACACACACACACACACACACACACACAAAGATAAATACACACACGCTGTGATGTGACTATTCATTCTCTGTTTTTGCAGGAGGCTCCATTCCTGTCTCTGTGCTTGCTAGCTAGCTAGCTAGCAGTATTAGTGCCTTTGCGGCAGGAGCAAGGACGGTTTAAAAGAGGGGTTCTCAGCCACTCAGCAGTAGACCTTTCCCAGAGCATACTCGCCCCATAGTCTGTGTCCTAAGATAGCCCACTTTGTTTGGGTCGGTGTGAATACTCATCCAAACTGTGGGGTGGCCTAAACAAGCTAACGCAACTTGCTGGCTAATGCAGAATATCCATAAATGGCAAGTCTGAGGAAGGATGGTCACATATGGATCTCACCATTAAGGGTGTGAGCGTGACCTGACACAGTTCCCATCCTTCATTGCCTCTCTGGGCGTCTGTCTAATGCCACGTTGTTGCGCTCTGTGTCGTAGTTTTGGGCACCATTTGATTGGTCTGATACACAGAGGGACACGCTGGATCGCCCACTGCCTCGCCTGCTGTTCACACTGGGCAGCTGCTCATGGAAAAAAAAAACCTTGGGTGGGTGGAAGTCCAAAGTCAAAACAGAAATCCCAAGACTGCAGAAACACGCAGTCGCTCCAATGTTCGTATGGTGAACGAGCTGGACCGAAGGGGCGGGGCCTCTGGGTAAGGCCTGAGCCAATGGATGAGCCGGGTTTTCTTCTGCAATTTGTCTATCAGGTGCCGTTTGTCAGCCGCTAATCAACACAAACGCAGAGTGTATCTCACTTTATCAAACCTTTGTTTGTTTGTTTTTTGTTTCACATCCAAACCAGTAAAGGTCAACAGGAATTGACAAGTACAAGAGAAGTTACAATCAAGTGCAACATCTGGTATTATCAGACCGCGCAGCTGTACCAGACGCTAGTTTGCGTATGAATATGATGGGCCTCCGCCAAAAGCAGTGTTGAGGTCTCATTTTTGCATCATTTTGCTCTTACAGGAACGCCATCAGCCCACCAGTGACGTCGATCCTCATCCAATTTACTTCTCAGATTGAATCAGTTGCAGTTCTATTTTTGGATAGGCGGTGACAGTTTCCAGTTGCGGCTTCTTTTGCCTTTCACTGTGTTAGGCGTGCAAGGGGTCATGACCTACGCAGTGTTTCGCATTGCGATACTTTTACTTTTATGCACTTCTTGTGTGAGGCTTTGCCAGGCAGGGCCAGTTTGCATTCCAGAAGATCAGCTTCATCCCGTCTCACCTGTTTTATCGCTGATGAATGTGTTTGTTAAGTGTCAAATGCAGCAATATAAATGCTACCGCAAACAGTCGGACCGTGAGTGATTGTCTCAGACGTCAATCGTGCCATTAATATCGCCCGGCGAAGTATGTGCGGGTGCAACACTGATGACGACACGGTCAAAAAATGTTTCAGAGTTCATCTCTCAAGGGGTCGAAAGGTCAAGCGAAGAGCATCACTACCAAACGCGATGGCAGCCGCAGTCGCATTTGTTCTTCTCATTTGCAGCATCGTTTATCTCATATCCATAAAGGGATGTTTCTGGACAACACTTCATGTGCTTAACCAAATAAGCAGTCAAATCAGCAACAGCATCTGCTTAAATACGTTAACGCCGCAATATCTTTTTTTTTTTTTTTTAATCACAATACCAAAAAAAAAAAAGAGGCGACCGCAGATGTAAATGTCCCTCTTTCATTTCCCAGATTTAAAATGTGCCATCACGATGACGACTATTGTGAGGAATAGGAAAATATCTTTCAAGCAATCTATATCTATTTCCATACAACACAAGGATGATAATAGGACGATAAGCTGGTACAGATGGCCTGAGCGGTGGTTAGGAGTGTGTGTGTGTTGTGTGTGTGTGTGTGTACGTGTCTAAGTGTTGTCCATGAAAACGCCGCGTTTTTGTCTGCACCGTTGTGGTCTGAGAAATGAAGCAACTGCCACAACTGTCACAACCGGTGCCTTCCCCTGAACCTGGCCGCGTCCTCGCCGGCTCAGCCCAATCTCTGTCCCTAAATCCTCGGCGGAGCTGGTTCGCCCCCTCCACAAACACACCTTCCGCGTCAGAGCTCCCACCTGCGCTGCTGAGATAGAAACACACAAACGCGACGTGAGCATCTGTCACAAACCAACACAAGCGAGGAAGAACGCTGCGGTCAGGCAGTCTGGGAGCTTTTTTTGTTTTTTTTTCTGCGGCTGAGCTTTGACTCTGGAGGTCTCTGCCTGGTGACAGAGTAGGCCTGGTTTGCAGCCACGTGTGACCGGGGGGCTCTTACCGGCCGGGGCTAATGACCCTAATTGGGAAAGTGGGCTCCGTTTCCGGGTCAGCGGCGGTCTGACTGGCACGTGAGGAATGTGACCAGGTGGCACTGGGCCTTTGTCTGCGGCTCGGCCATCAATTAGCTGCTGGCTGCGACGGAGCGACCGCCTTCCTGCATTCCTGTCCGGAGAGAAACTCCGAGGTCCAACAAAGAGGGCAGATGTGGGACTCGTTTGACCTCATTCTGCAACACATGAGCCAAAACAACAGCGATCCAACTGAGGACGAACACGGATTGAGGATCCCGAACAACACGGCGGGGATTACAGTACAATAAGGCTCGACCATCCATTTGGGGACGGAGGGAGCAAAAAATGTGGGCAAAATGTGTGTTTCACTGCCCTGAATTCTACTCCAGGATTGTGATTAGCCATGGTCCTTCAAATGTAAAGCTAAGTCAACATAATCTCAACTACTTTGTGTATTTGTGCATGTGCTTTTGAGGCTAATAAGTGTAAGAAGTTGGGGTTCGGTGTCAAGGGCTCGAGAGCGCTTCAGCATCATTCTAGGGCAGGGGTCGGCAACCCAAAATGTTGAAAGCCATACTGGACCAAAAAAGTAAAAACAAACCTGTCTGGAGCCGCAAAAAGTTATCAAAAGCCTTATATAAGCCTTATTAATGAATCAAATATGTTGTATTAAGATTTGTACAGCAAACGTTACACGTAGGAAAAAGTTAATAATCTTCGTGTCACATTTTTCCTCCCAGAAAAAACATATTAAAACAAAAAAATAAAATTTTTCCCATATCTATCCATTGTCACACAATTTTGAAAACGCTCCGGGGAGCCACTAGGGCGGCGCTAAAGAGCCGCATGCGGCTCCTGAGCCGGGAGTTGCCGACCCCTGTTCTAGGGAGAGCCTGGAGTCACGCAAGCAACTGCCTGCTTAATCATGTCTAAGCTAATTCTAGTTTTTTTTAAGAAATTTTAGATTAAATCCTACATTCGCATTTAGAACCCCAATACATATTTTCATATCTTCATAGTTTGAAAGTGTCCACCATATTGTTCTCCACGTTTGCACCACATCACACCTGTTTGACAGCCACCTCGGCTTTTCTGTGGCTGCGGTGTGTTTGTCCAGGTTTGTTGGTATTTGAGATCCGTCAACAAAATGGAGGCAGACTGGCAACAAACTTTAATGAATATTTTCCTCTGGATTACACCCAAAAACATCCCCAACTAAGTTTTTTTTTTTTTTCATGAAATGTGTTCCAAACTTCTCAATTAGCAAACAAACAAACAATCAAAAGAAACCTCAGTGCTGGCGGGCGGTGGCTCTCTTCGTCGTGGGAGAGCGTTTGAGGGCCACGACCCCGGGACGTGTCCTCTCTCACTCCTGGCTTTGTCCTCCTTTGTCTCAGCGTCGGTACGGATAGACGAGCTTTGTCCGCGAGGGGAGTGGTGGGCTGCTTGTTAGCGATGCACTCTGGGCCGCGGCGCCGCGCGGCGTGGGAGGAGAAAACACGCTCGCCATGGCGTCTGAGCCGCGTGCGTCCCTCCTCTCGCTTCCCCTTCGGCATTACACCGGCAATTAATCAGCCGTTTTGCTCCACGCCTTCCCCGCCCGTCATGAATGAACCCGTTGTGGTCCGACCTCAGCTTCAGGAATGTTTCAGACGTTTCAAAGGTCAGCGCCGTGCCGCACCCCTCCCTCCTCCTCCTTCTCCCTCCTCCATCCTCCTCCTATGAAGTGATTGCACAGCCGCTTCAGGTGCGATTGAGCTGCTGAAATATGGATGACTGGTGGCCAGCCCGCTTTTCATTAAGACCAAGGATAGTTTGTTTCATGAATGTTTTAAAAGGAGAGAGAGGAGGATCAGGTGTGACCTCAACGTGGGTCGGGAAGCTGTTCGCCGTCGTTCTGACTCTGATTTACCACGCCGCGTCGGCAACTTTGGGACGGTCGAGAACGTTGCTTTGTCTCAACAATCGCGATGCCTTCAATGACCCCCCCCCAGATGGGGCTCGGTTGGTGGAACATCTCCACTCAAGACAATATGGACATTTTAGCCCGGCGTCCAAAACGTAAGCGGTCCAACAGATGGCAGCACCGGCGGAGTGGCAGGGGTCGCGATGGGAGTATCTGAGCTGAGCGAGAGCGACTATCTGTGCCATCAAGTGTGACACACACACACACACACACACACATACAGACACACTCACACTGCATCATGCAGTCACACACACTCGTTGAACTCCAGTTTGATGGAAAGTGATGTGGAGGCAAATGCTGCTACTGTGGGGGACGCCATCAAAAGGCAGCAGAAATTACAGAATAGCTCTCCCCAGCCCACACAAACGTGACGCCCCCTACTGGCCACGTTCAATATTCCCGGTGCACCTTCATTTGATGGCGTCAAAAATGCACCTGAAATGCACCTGCGACTCAAAACACATTCAACGTCTGTGACGTTCACACGTCAGGCGCCTCACGGCCCTGCAAGGTGCGCGACTTTCCCAGCAGCCCAGAGTTGTATGATGATTTTCTGTGTTTGCTGCAGCCGAGCAGCACACAACGAGAGACGCGGGCGTGAGCCACGCACACGCAGGTATGTGTGTCAACACGACTGGCCCAGGGGTGAACCCTGCATCCACCTCCAACGGAGGGAGAAGAAAAGGGAAAGGCAGAGCGAGAGAAGGAGAGAGAGAGAGGGAGGGAGGGGGAGAG
>OMPJ01046514.1:6013-23611 GCA_900312935.1 Carapus acus | reverse complement strand
TGAATTTCAATTACCAATCTATTAAGGCTAATGAGGTAAATGAGCAGCCAGGATACATTTGCCGGGGAGCTTGAGACGAGGCCTACCTCGCCGCTTTGAGTGTGTGTGTGTGTGTGTGTGTGTGTGTGTGCGCGGTGTGTGTGGAGGCACAGCAGACAGTGTTGTTAAGTGTGTGTGTGTGTGTGTGTGTGTGTTTACGTTTGTGCCAGTGTTGCTGTAATAGACCCCCTGATTGGGATCTGAGCCCTAGCAGCATGCCGTATGTGTGTGTGTGTGTGTGTGTGTGTGTGTGTGCGCGCGCGCGTGATTCAGTGTTCGGCTCTTGTCTGTTGTGTTTAACATCTGAATTATTTTCGCTTAGATTTAATAAAGGGAAACGTTTCAAGTGGCATTTAAACACGAAGCCACTGCTCCATCTACCGGGGAATTACTGCGCTAATGGGCCGAGTAACTGCGGGCCGCGGCGCTATTCTGGGGGGCTCTGGCGCCCTCTGCTGCGTGAGAGGTGAATTGCAGCTTGGTTATGCGCATCTGCTTTTATTTTGGGGGCTGAAAAGACAAAAGACACAATGGCACTGGACGTCCACGCAGGAGAGGAGGACATTATGGACACATGAGCCCAAACACCTAATAGAATCAATAATTAATTGACTGACTGGTGTTTAGTCAAAGCTGCTGCCATAAAGAAAATGTAAATCGTGTATCAGTATAGTAAGAATGACAATCAACCATTGATCACAGGGTGACAGTCCAAATATGCTGGAAATATGGATAAAGGATTTGAAAGCCACATTAACATGTGTAAACACACGTGCCAACCTCCTCATTCCTTCGTTTGTGTAAAACCCGTCCTTGGAATTTTTGACTAAAATGCCGGCAAGCTACAAAGCACTGACATTTTTGTTCAACAAAAAGCGAATTGCGAGTGAAATCATAAAATCGTCACTTTGTCGGAGCAATCGTGTCACGAATTTATGGCCCGTTTCAACACGGACATTGTGTTCCAAATTAGCGGCAGCATGTCGGGCTGATTGGTCAGTGAAGGTCAGCGTCATAAATATGAAAACAAGCCTAAATTTACTGCTGGTGTTGGCGGCGAGCTGGGCGCCATTGCCTGATTACTCACAGTCGGCAGGGACGAGGAGAGCAGAGCAGCTGGGCCAGAAATAGGGACTGAAAGGCCAAAAACAAACAAATGCGTCGCGGTGAGCATACAAGCTAGCAAACGTCAACAACAACAACAAACATGAGCAGAGAAACTCAGGCACACACATACATACATAGATACATACTGTGTGTGTGCAGTACATACAGTATGTGTGCACGTACACACAAGCATACAATATGTGTACTTCTCCACACACACTTCTCCAGGTACACACAGGTTTATACATGCACACATAGTATTCACATCTTTGTACATACATGTAGACATACTGTATGTACAAATACAGGTTCATGCAGTATATACATATGTGCATACAGACATGTCCACATGCTGTATGTACACAGCCAGGTCATAAAGTACATACTTATATGCATACATACTGAGTGCACACACATACAGGACACACATGCACATGCATATACATGCAGTATTTGCATGCATACACACATACTGTATGCATATGCACGCAGGTGTACACACTCATGCATATGCACATACTGTACATGTAATGCTACAGTATGCACGCATAGACTACATACATGCACGTGCATACTGTATACACTTACGTGCATGTACAAATATATATTGTATATAGACATAGACACATATACATCCGGAATACTCGGTTATATTGCCAATTATGGCATCAGATTGCCTCATGTACCCTCACCCTGGCTTTGTTGTGCAAGCGCTCAGGTTAATTTTTACCCAGAATAGTGAGCAAAGTGAAGCCACCATCCTGTCACCACACGCCTTGTCTGACTGTCATGTTTTTTTGGGAGCATTTGCACCACGATGACGCCTCACTGAGATAAAATGCTCACTTTTGTCAGAGGCCTAAGTAGACTAGAGATGTGGAGCGGGTTGGCACTGATTCCAGGCAGAGAATTGCTGACGAAATAGGTCAGAGGAGATCATTTTGTGAAGTTATGTAATAGTTGCGTGACCAAAGTTCCTGGGATGTTGGCCGGGGGGCGTGGTGAGCAGAGAAAGTCAAGTCAGGATAAAGAAGTCGTCCGGTCTAGAAAATTGAGGCGTGCAGCCGAGTCTCTCCTCTCTGCGATCGGTCCGAGGCAGCTGTTTGCTCTCAGAGGGTGATCTCAGAAACGGGAAACAACATCGCAACCTCTGTCCTGTGGCGTTTGCTGTACAGAGTCTCGCACTGTTTGATTTTTTTTTTCATCCGAGTGTGCTAAGCGCTTGCAGGTGTCCATCATGTCTGCAGAGGTCAAGCTGACGGCGGGATACGAGGGACGTTATGTGCAAGGCTTTCAGTACTTCCTCAAACACTCTGGGGAGCATAATGCCATTCTGAGGGAAGTGGAGAGATTTCTGCCAGGCGAATTTAAAAAGTAAGAGACTGCTGGAGGAGCTGCTCGACTTCTCTGGACATGCTTCATTTTGAGGACACCATGTCCTCCTTTGCCTCAGGTTGCCTCAGGCAACGCGAAATGTTCTGCATTGTGCACAGTTTTGTGCCGTCGACATCACAATCAATGAAGAATGTGAATGTGTCTCTGTGTTTAAATGTTTGTGTAGACTTGCAGCAGATGAAAAGCAGATGGACGTGCTTGGGATCGGAAGCGGTGGAGGTAAGTGAGGAAAAACAGGAAACGGGATGTGTGTGACATTCCATGTGGGCCTGTTGATGAATTGAAGTAAAGGTGAAAAAACAGAAATTAGCTTTTCCCTTCGTCCTCCTGAAGGGGAGCTGGATGTTGAGATTCTCGCTCTCCTGAAGTCGACGCTGCCAGGTGTTTCTATCACTTCGGATGTGGTGGAGCCCAGCACAGAGCTGATGGAGCAATTCAAAGGTACTCACACCATTACCGTCCCTCTGTATTTAGAATGACAGACAAGCGTGGGCAAAAAGTGGCCTGTGGGACACTTGCGGCCTTCTGCTCAACGTTTATTATTGCCCCTGTTAGATTTTCCTCACCTCTGTCTCCTTCCACTGTTTGCAGTTTTGGTATCGAAGTCCTCAAATCTCAAGAACGTCCCCTTCACTTGGCATTGCGCCACCGCGGAGGACTACAAGAACAAAGTCAAAGCAGATGGAGGCGTGAAAAAGTTCAACTTCATGCACATGATCCAGGTATAAACACACGGTGCGGAGAGATCATGTTGCTCCACCAGGCCTGAGCACCACCACACACCATGTCCAAAAACAGTAGCGTCCAATCTGTGCTAATCATTGTCCATTTTTGAAGGCTGGAGCACTGGAGGATATTTTGCAAGAGGTTACATTTGCCTCGTATTGCCATTTTTGCGCATCCAAAATGACATAGGGACACCTTTGATAAAATGTCTCTCTGTTGGACAGATGCTTTACTATGTGGACGACCTTGCCGGGACCCTCAGTTTCTTCCACAGCCTCTTGAAAAAGAATGGCAAGATCATGATCATTCATGAGAAGGGTTAGTCTAGAGCTGTGGACTTTGCTGCCATGAATGCCAGAGAGACAAATCTCTTATTTCGTCTAATGTGCGTTTTGGTTGTGATCATTCTTCCTCTCGCAGCTAATGGTGGCTGGGACACCTTGTGGAAGTCCTACAAGAAGGTTCTGTGTACCAAATCCATCAGCGACTACATGTCCTCTGGAGACATCGTGTCTCACCTGAGGAGCCTGGGTCTGAGGTACGAGGAGCACATCGTCGCCAACAGCTTCGACATCACCGACTGTTTCACAGAGGGCAGTGAGACGGGAGAGCTTCTGCTGGACTTCATGACGGACCAGGAGCACTTCCACCGCAGCCTCACCCCGGAGCTGAGGAGAGAAATATTGGACCATATCAGGACCAAGTGCAGCACAGAGAAGGACGGCAGAGTTTTGTTCAACAGCGACCTGTCCTGCATCATGATTCCCGCCTGAGCATATAATCTCCTCCGGGCGGGGACAGATCCCTGCCCTATTAACGCTATCTTACCCCCAAGACGCAAAAGCGGGCTCGTAGTTGGCCAGGAGTAATTGCATTTTGATTCAGAAATACAAGAACAATACATAATAAGATACAGAAAGCTGAATTTGATGTATTGTCAGCACACTGCTCATGAAACGGCTCCTTAATCTGGTTAATGGTGATGATTAGAAGCAACATCACGTCTTATTGCTAAACCTCTGTGCTGTGCAGGGGAATGCTGACACTCTTAACCTCCTTCACATAAAAAAAGTTAACTTGAAAAATGCTTTGTACAGTCATTCACACATAAAAATTTATTCATTTGTCATTTGTGGGTGCTATGAACCAGAAAATTCAGCTAAAGTCAGAAAAGGCCAGGAGATGGCGGGACACTGAGATGTTCCACTAGCTAACCATCCAGAGCGCGTGGCAGACCTGCACACACACACACACACACACCACAGAATTCACAAGCTACCTCTGAAATATGAACCATTGTCCACTTCATTACCCAAAGTTGCTAGCAAATTACCATCAACAAACATAATTATCAAGACAAGATCAATATCATATTCACATACACACTGTGATTCAATAAACGTAAACTTATCTTCTGACTTTATTGGTCACTTTTTGAACAAAGTCCCAAAAAATTGCAAGAGGAGGAAAGTCAAAAGAGGTAAAGGGTTGCAGAAGAAAAAAACAACTTGACTCGGCTTTGAGCATTTCTTCAACTGTGCTGCCATCTGCAGGCTGTGAGTGGTCATGGAGTGTTGACTGATCCAACACGGCGGCAGGTCAGGACAACATTGGGGTGTTTTTGTGGGGTTATTTTTGTGTGGAAACAACGGTTTGTATGTCCAAGTTTCACCAATAATAGCACACTCGATGTAGAAAATGCTGCGTACTTTGTTAGTTGGTTACTTAGTTAGGTGGGTAGGTGAGTAACTTTTTTTTTTTTTTCATTTCAATGATGACAGGTTAGGCAAGGTCTCTCCTGTCTCCTCTCACCGCACGTCACAGTTTGAATAGATGCGTGCGCACAGGCAGGAGTGGAACTCAAGCGATGAATAATTTTGGTTTGAAAGCTTTGTGGGCCATCTTGTGGAAGAAAGTACGTACTGCAGCAGGAAGCTGAGATCAGCTGCGTGCCGTCCCATGTACAAACGCCTGACCCCACAATTGAAGATACTGCAGTCACGTGCGGTTAGATTCATGGTTGGGAAAGCACTGAGTTCAAAACAACAAGATTTACAAACATGAGATCCTTACAAAGTAGTCGATTTCACCATAATTCATCTCTCACCTGAAGAACCTGGGCTTGAGGTGCGAGGACCACACCATCACTAACAGGCTCAACATCACCGACTATTTTGGGGAAGGGAGCAAGACGTGAGGGCTCCTGCTGGATTTCCTCACTGACCAGGGGTACCTCCAGCTGAGCTTCATCCCGGAGCTGAGGACAGAAATATTTGACGACATCAGGACAGAGTGGAGCACAGAGAAAGGTGGCAGAGTCCAGCTAAGCGGTGACCTGTCTTGCATTATAGTTCACGCTTGAGCCTGTCCAGCGTGCTTATCATTAAACCTCCTCTTGAGTTTGACATGGTCACATTTAAAATCAACACTCTGCCTGAAAAGATGTTCAACCCCTCAGGCTGTGGCATTGGCCAATCCCAACACACTCTTCCCACTATCAACCAGCTGACGTGCACATATTAAAGACGTAGATGGTAAATACAGGTGTCATGAATGGTAAAGTTCAGCTTACATGTTGAAAGAGAAATAAACAGAACAGGAATATTCAGGTGTTGTTGGTGATACAGTATATTTAGCAACAAAAGACCAAAACAAATCACAGGAGACACTTAAAGCTACATTTCACTGCCAGGAATTACAGGCCTCCTGCTGAGGTCCTCCTGCTCAATCCTTTGCACGTGCTGCAGCCTGGCAGCAGAGGGAAAGTGTGTGCCCGTCAAGACAGGCAGCAGAGCCAATAGGATGTCCTGATACGACTCTAGAATTAAGTCAAATTTACACAAGACTCATTTGCTAAATGATGATGATATAATTGCATGTGTCATACTTAAATAAATGGAGTATGTAAGTTCCTTGGGAGTGGTGCAATTAGTGCCAACACTGTGAGATGTCCTGAGATAAAATAGATAAATAATTGACAATATGTCATCAATCATCAACAATTCTTCCACAAAGCACAATAATGGAACAACAGAAGATGACTGAACTCTTGACTGATGACTGAGTACTTTTTTAACATTGGAATATATTACTTTATTACCATTACACATTTATGTTGCTGTGGCAACTCTGGATCGCACATCCAATATAGCTGCACATTATAAGAGATAAAATAAGTTTGTCGAGGCCGGAAATATCTCAGATTATGACATGGAGGAGACAAAGAGATGCCACATCCCCGAATCCAGCTGCCTCACGATTTGTGCCATCAATGATCCCTGACCGCTGACTACGTGCTTAGCGTGTCGCTAAACCAGTGCTCCAAGCACCAGCACGCCCAGGTTGTTGTTAAAGATCACCCTGCCGTTCTTCTCCACGCTGCAGTCCGGGTGTCGCAGCGTCTCCAGGACGTCTGCCTTCAGCTTGGCCGGGGCCGTTTGGCGGAAGCTCTGGATTTCAGAGAAGAAGTTGAGCAGCAGCTCTCCCTTCTCGTCGCCCTCGGTGAAGCACTCGGTGATGTCGAACTGGGAGTGAAGCTCGTAGCTCTGGTAGCTCACTCCCATGGAGTCCAGCAGCTTCTTGATCTCTCCCGTGGTCACACATGGACTGACGACCGAGTCGCACTGCTGGGTGCTCAACGTTCGACGCAGCTTCTGCCAGCCACTGTTTCCTAGAGGGCGAGAGAGGGACAGAGAGGGATGCAAATACGGAAATGAAACAAAACAACCGCACCACTGCGATCAGTTATTCACCTGACTGGAGAATGATAACGAGTTTCCCGTTCTTGTTGAGGAGACTCTGGTAAAACCTGATGGTGGCGATGGGGTCCCTCACATAATACAGCATCTGTGGGTTCCAGGAAAATGATGTGGCAGCTGAATGACTGAGAAACTTCTGAGGGTGTCGTGGGAGACAGAAGTTACCACAGAGGATAGATTTGATAGGCAGCACAGACATGGATCATATGGATGAAGTCGGCCCTCTTGCTCATTTTGTTGCTTTTCCACTGCTCCTCAAACGCAGCCGAGGTCATGTTGTGCCAGTTAAACTTGATGTAACCTAAGCCCGGATTCTCGGCCACTGCAGCTGCATTTGCAAACACACACAAACAGAAGGAATTGTGAGAGGCATTATCAGCGTCAGCGTTGTGATTGTTGAGCATTTGGGTCTTTAAATCTAAACCTTTATAGTCGTTTATCTGCTGGCTGCTTGGCTCCACCACGTCATTCTCCACTGTAGACCCTGGGTGCTTCTTGTGGAGCTCAGCCAGCATCTGCAAGTCCATGTCACCTACGGGCACAGACGCGGAGGTCCTGCTTTCATTGAACAACACAGCATCCCAAACAATTCTGACCTCTTTTCACGATTCCAGAAAATGCTGCTTATTACTAAGCAGACAGGGCGAAACTATCACACTGAGACAAACAGGATAAAGCTATGACACTCATATCTGCGTCACAGCACTGAGTGTAGTTTTACCAGCTCCGCTTCCAAGTCCAATAACATTTAAATGGGAAGCTCCATCGCCAATGCTGGGGGGAAAGAAAGAGGAACCCTGAGTCACGGCTTACACAACATCACACTTAGACATGACGTGCTGTGAGGGTCATGGCTGGTCAGGCACTGACTTTATGTCAGTTGGATTTACAAACATTCGAACCGCACAGAGTGACTATTCACCATTACGTTGGCTACAGTTTGCGGATTATGTTAAAATATAACTTTTTAGTGTGAATCACTGGATAAACATTTTGTGGATTATGTTCAAGTATAACTTCTTGGTGCGAGTCGCTAGATAAACATTTTTTCTTCTCCTAGATGACTGGTGAGGCACCACCTCTCCTGCCTCTCCTGACAACACGTCACTGATGTTCTCGCCTGCAGTCTGTTGAGCATTCACGTCAACAGACCTGGGGTGTTTACCTGGCCAAAACGCCCGGCAGGATGTTGTGGATGAAGTCGTGCATACACACATGCTCAGCTGAGCGCTGGCGAAGAATCTGGAAGGACTTGACGTACTGCCCGTCATCGTAAGAGAGGTGCTTCAACAGGAAGGCCATGTCATACTGGCTGGCTCTGTTCCTGAGGAGTTCCACCAGGCTGGCTCGGATCTTGGAGCTGAAGCACTGCTGGACGCGCGCTTGATCGGCCAAAAAGTCCAGCAGGAATTGTCCCAAGTGGTTGTCCTCCGTGAAGCAGTGAGTGACGTCAATGCTGAGGGGAATGATGCTCGCCATGAACGTCTGACCCAGGCTCTCGATGCGGGAAAACACGTCGTCTGCAGTGTCGTGGCTGATGGCGGGCCTGGTGTGGAGGGTGTTCCTGCACGTCCTCCATAAGAAATTCCAGGCAGAGTCGCCTACGTGGATAAGACAGAAAACGATCAAATAGGCAGCATAGAGCTCTAGATGGGGTTCAAACATAGAATTTCAGCCCACCTCTCTCAATAATGATCATAAGCTTTCCATTCCTTTTCAAAAGGCCATGGAGGAACTTAATGGTTTTGACGCAGTCTTCAAAATAATGAAACATCTGTGAAGGAAGAAGAAATTTAGGTCAGTGATAGAAAAGATAGTGGTGACCTTCTACATACTTCTGAGATGCAGCATCCCAGACAGGGAACTCATAGATTCAACCCTAATGCTCCTAAAGTGTGGCCTGCAGAGGAGCAGGAGACGCTCAGCAGAAATTAGTTGAACTATGCTGCGGCATGGTGGCTTAGAGCGATTATGCTGTCAGGATTTACTGTGGCAGTTAGATAACTAAGATGACTACATGGCTAAGGGCAAAAACACACATTGCGTTTACAAGAACAGAGTAATGCAGACAGGGACTCAACCTTGGACTTTGCAAATGTACTGTCTCAAATGAAACTGAAATGCAATACCTCAATCATGTATATGAAGTCAAATTTTTTGATCTCTTCCTTTGCTTTGACCCCCTCCTCATATTCCTCAGCTGTCACATTATGCCAAACAAAGGGAATCTTCTGGAGCTGCTCATTTCTCAGAAGCTGTGCTACAAAATGAAGGGGCAAAAAAAAAAAATATTGGAGATTACGTTAGTACTATTAAACTGGCAAAAATCAAGTGTTTTGGCGAGGCGGCCATTATAAGTGAAAATAGCAAAAAATAAGCACGATGCCATATGATCTTTAAAAAATAAAAGGACAAAAAACACCCCTAGTCAGGGAATAGCAGGCCATCTCCTGCTGGGATGGCTCCTACCTTTGAATCGTTCCACCAGCTTTGTGCTGGGCTCGACCATGTCCACGCAGAGGCTGACGTCAGGGCATGTGGACTGCAGCAGGGAGAGGATCTGAGTGTCCATCGGCCCTGAAACACATCAGCAATCACTTCAAAGATCTGAAGTCCATCATGGAAAACTTGGAAAAGCTGTCAAACATCACTTCGCCACCCACCTGCTCCACCTCCCACGCCCAGGACATCCAGGTTGCATTTGCCATCTTGAATTCTGGATGAACAGATCGAGAGTCCCGTGTAAGCAAAGAGAACATAAGAAAATATACTTGGGTTCCATATTTGAGTCAGAACAGGACTGGTTACATCGCTGCAGTGGTGAGCAAACATGATAAACTCGCTAGTGCATCAAATGTCTAAAATTCAAATATACTCCAATATTCCACAAGAAGAAACTCCAAATACCGACCTTTGCTACGGCCTAAGAGATATAAATATGGATACATTTGGTTTAATAATATGAGAATGTCTAAATCCCCCACACTCAAGGTTTTCACTTGACCATAGCAAAATAGAGGCACAATCTTAAGTGAGTAGCTATCAGAAAATAGAATGCAAAATTAATAATCATTGAAAACCTCCACAAGTGTCATCATGTCAGAGGTCAAGGCAGCAAATCTCAAAATAAAGGGCAGCATCGGAAACTACAGAGAAATATTCTATCTCTAGCATAATAATGTCTAAAAAAAAACATCAAATCCATTCAAGCCCTTTCTAAGGAGAGTTGCAGAAATTAGGTGTATATGTGAAAACTTAAATGCAATTGTTGGTTGTTATCATAATTAGTCATAGTGATGATAGTGGTAATGCTTAACAATTAAATAACTATCACAACAACAGCCGCACAATTATTTGAAATACTATTGCACATTGTGGTTATTGTTTGTAGTACTGTGATTATGTGTGTAAGGAACGCTCCCTTTTGGGGTAAAACAGGTGGTACCTCTCAAAGTCGGCGTGTAGAACCTTCCCTACGTGCTGGGGCTCGGCCTTGCCCCCCCACGAATGTCTGAGGAAACACTGGTCCCCCGGGACATGATGGTCCCACACGGCCCATGCTGTCTTGGCGTCTGCAGCCATGAGTCAAACCTGCAAGCCAGCAAACACAAACAGTTACAAATGGTGTGAATTCCGTTCTGCAAGACAACGTAAAGACATGATGTCACTGAATTTGTCCAATTGTGTGAGAACTCACAAATCATCAGTGGCCAGAATGTGTGAGTAAGCAGAAGTCCAGCTCCTCTTATACTCACTTTGAGGCCCTCCTCCCTGTCAGAATTGTATGTGACACCACGAGGCGAACAATAAATGAGCAAAATAAACAAATGAAGTCAACACAGTCAAACATTTTTCAAAAAAGAAAATTAATTCAAAAATTACACCTCCTTTTTTAATGGGAATCCATGTGAAATCTCTGCAATCTGCCCTAACTGGTAAATCTGGGTATCAATGTTAATGCTGTTACCACCAATTCTACTATCACTGATATTTCTAAAAACAATAACAACTGGTATCTAATGTATTTCCTGATTCTGTCTCTTTCTCCATCTCACACACACAGCTTACCGTGAGCTTGCTGGGGCTTCTTTATTTCAAAGTTACTCTCAAAAGAATTGCAGCGATCCTGTCATGTAATTCTGATGTTATCTGAATGTCAATTGCATGTATTGTTAGTTTTTTTTGTGCAAGTCATTCTTAGCTCAGTTTGTCACACCATTTGAGTGTTGTGCTACACATCACGTGTTCTTTGCTGAGTCCTCGTCTGAGCAAACGCCTGACGGACACTCACTTGAAGAGTGGCCTGCAGACATCTGTAAATATATCATCAGCCTGTTAACTATTTGTGCTCAGCTGTTTGTGCTCAGCCGTTTCCCACAGTGCAACTGCCAGCAAATGAGGCATAGATTGGGTTAGGATCTACTGCCTAAAAACCCAAAATGTCCATACAACATTAAAAAACATTAAACATAAAACAACATTAAATAACATTAAAAATTCGGACCAGGACACATCACCATGACATTGCGGTAAGGGGCCGTGAACGCTCGTGAAAGTGTGAAGATAATATTACTCCATGCACATCAAGTCATGTTGCATGAATGATAAATCTCATTGAAACAAAGGATGATAGTTTTGTTCACACTGTGAATGAATAAGTAAACTATTATTTTATTACTAGGACCTTGACATGATTTGATAAAACTGTCATGCCATGGGACAAATTATAGGGCTCTTGACAACCCAGACCATCTCAGTGTTACAATATAGTGAAAGAGTTCGTACAGTTAGAATAAGATCTATGGCAGAGAACCTCTGGACTGAACTAGTGATTCCTACCTTTGAAAACACATACTCACACAAAAGAAAAACACACTTCACGCAGTCCAGGAGTACATAATGTCAACTAATGGTCCAATACGTGTCAGTTTATTGTGTGTCCAGTGCTTAATGCCACATCACATCGTTTTAAGGGCGAAATTATCTTGGAGATGACGAACACGTCCACGTTACTGGTACATGTTGCACGCTGTGTTTCAAAGCGCTTTAGAGGAATCAGTCTTGAGACAGATTCGCTTATTTGACACTTTCACTACCGGGACTTTGAAGTCTGTATTCCATTTATCCACGATTAACAGGGAAAGCGTTACTGAAGCTTTTCGGGAGGGAGTGATTTCCAAATCGCACCAGGTTTTCATCATTTAAAAAAGCCTCCATGTTTAAGGCACGGCGCTAATTCACCTGTGACAGTTTACACAGCTTAGCCGCCCGGTGAAGCTAATCGAGGTCAAAGGAACACAGGAGAACATTTAACGGAAAATATGGGGGAGACGGAGAATGAAGATGAAAATCCTTTGCTTACCATCACTATAGTTGCCATTTTATTGTGCAGACAGGTGGTTGTGGGCGGTAAAATGTACAAAACAATCACTTTGGGCTAACTAGATTGGTGGTAGGTCCCCACTGATTTGTTCCCGCTCAAGGGTGGGCGGGAAAATAGGCGGGGCTACGAACCAATGACGTCAAGGCACTACAAATGGCGGCAAAATGAGACGCTACGTCTGTAGTGGGTGTCAATATTTTATTTAAAAAACTGAAACAACATTATGTCTGACAGTGCTTTTAACATTTAAGTGCGCACAACAATGCCAGTGCTGTCGCTGTTGTACAACACCCGGCCGTCTTTCTCAGTGCTGCACTTGTTCTTTAAATGCTGTACGATTTCTGCTCTCAACTCTGGAGTAAAGCATCGGTTGAAGTTTATTTGATCGGTTAAGAAGTCAAGCAGCAGCTCCCCAATCCTGTCGCCCTCTTTGAAGCAGTCGGTGATGTCAGCAGAGGAGAGGATGTGGTTCTCCTGGTGCTTCAGGCCCATGCGTGTCAGCTGGGAGACCACGTCACCCGCCGTGATGTGGCTGAACATGGTTCTGCGGAT
This sequence comes from Carapus acus, assembly GCA_900312935.1. NCBI lineage: Eukaryota > Metazoa > Chordata > Actinopteri > Ophidiiformes > Carapidae > Carapus > Carapus acus. The sequence continues at coordinate 10,651 of OMPJ01046514.1, read as the reverse complement.
GACGCTGCCGTAGGCCTTCCACAGGAGGTCCCAGCCTGAGCCCACTGGATGAAAAAATATCCAGGCGAGTATCAGAAACACTGTTCTACCTCTCATTTAAACAAATCCTCAACTTCTTCTTGACCACACACGTCAGATACAAGTACAGTAAGTGACTCTTGACTGACCTTTGCATTGTATGATCACCAATGTGCCATTCTCCTTCAGCAGACTTCTGTAAAACTCGATGGTATGAGCGTAGTCCTCCACGTAGTACAACATCTGGAAGACCACGCCCAGGATTATGCTGACATACAGTCAATCCTCCTGTCTCAGTCTTTCACACACATTTTCTCGGCCCAACTGCTGCCTCTCATTTCTCTGCTCTACAGGCTTACTGCATTAAACCATAACATCTATACTTTAATTTCACTGAAATCTAAATGAAGGTAATTTCACGCTGAATGTGGTGTTTTCTCTGTCACTTCTCAATATAAACATAGCAAGTCTGCAATACCTGAACCATGTGTATGAAGTCATATTTTTTAACGTCTCCCTTTGCTTTGACTGTCCTCTCGTAGTCCTCAGCAGTCATAGTGTACCAGGTAAAAGGAATGTTCTTCAGATGTTCATGTTTTGACCGCATTTCTGCAGGATCAACATAAATTGAAAAACAGAGGGGTGGAAAAGAATCAATGAATGGAAGCCACAATGGAACACTTGGCAAATTAAGCAATACCAATATTTGCAATCGCATCCCATGAAGAAATACAAAATGTAGAAATGAAGAATAGCAAACTTCACTTGAGGACATTACCGCGGAAATTATTTGTGAGCTCTGGACTGGGCTCAACCACGTCAACACTGATGGAGACATTGGGCAATGTTGACTGCAGGATGCTGAGAATGTGAGCGTCATTCGGCCCTGAAACAAAAGCAGCACAACATTTGTCTGATTCCATTCTGTTTTTCACAATACTTTCTTGTGTTTTGATCATTCACACAGTGTCTGTCTTGGCTCGATATACGACTGCTGGCAAGGCATGATCACTGATGCTTAGCAAAAGCAGCACATATGCTATAATACAGGAAAGAAAACAATTGGAGTAAGAACAGGAAGAAGAAGAGGGAAAAGAAGAAGTGAGGTAGAGGATGTGTTTCATTACCTCCACCGCTGCCCACGCCGAGGACATCAATTGTGGTTTTACCCTCTCCAAGTCTGCATCGGGACAGGAATGTTCGAGTATTGTTAGGTACAAGCCGGAAAAGTTCAAAAAGCATAGAAATAGAAAAAAAAAGCTAGTGTAGTTAAAACTTAAGCAATTGATATTTTCTGATTCATTGCCATGTCATCTGTTCCTTGATAATTTACTCTTGTGACTCATAAGTCTATTGTCAAACAAGAAAGAGATTAGTAGATACCTTTTAAACTCTGCAGGCAAGACATCTGTGAAAAACTGGAACTGTCTTTCCTCTGAGTCGGACCGCTCCAAGAAATAATTGAAGCTTTCCCGGTCATGGCCCACAAAGATCTCAGAACTCTCGCCCTGTGCCATCATGACTGAAGCCTGCGAGTCAAGGGAAACAGCAGCAAAGACGCGGCTGAGAGGGAAATAGGTGGGATGCACCGAGTTTGCACACTCGCTGGATGGAGCTGAGCCGGCGGCTTTCTTTTAAACAGGCTTTTTGCATCAACCACACCTCTTCCCAGGGCTCAGAGATGGAGTTTAGACAATGGTCGAACCTGATGTGCGAGTTGGAGGATGAAGCAGTATGAGTCGTTGTGGCCAGCAGCAACTGTGCAAACAAACTGTGTAAAAGCAATTTGCACGTCTCCTGAATTAATCAGGGTGACTGGTGCCTGGGTATACTGTAATTTTTTACTCATGGATATAAACCAACTGGCAAATATATAAGGTAGCTAATCTGACTCAATACTTCTACATATTACAAATCCATTTGTCTTCATCTGCATTGGGGGTGTTTTTAAGTCGGTGGCAGGACATTGGGACATTGATGGACACCGAATGTCCCCACCCTTGGCTTTTTCTCAATCATCATTGCCGTTCAAAAAAATGTGAATGAGAATCTTGCTCCGTCCCTGAAGGCACCGTCCGAGCGGACTCCTCCTTGCGCCTGTGGGAGCACCTCTCCTGGTCAGTGGGGCCTGAAGGTCTGTCGAGCACAAACATGCGAGCAGGAACATTCAAACTAACTGCACAGAAATGGCTCGCCGTACATCAATATTTGCTCTTCTTGGAAAAGAAGATGTTGAACATATTTAACTCATTGTGGTGTTGACACTCCCCAAAGGCTGTGAATGTGTTGATTTTTAATCAGCATTTGATAATTCATCATGCACAGGCCGCACAAAGCCTGTTTCTTATTTGCAGAATATATGGCTCAGCACATAATGATCAGACATTCCTGATTTTTTTATGGCCAAACTTACCTAAGGTGGAGTTGTGTTTTACAAATGATATCTGCATCACGTTCATTCTGAAAGTGAAACAACACTGAATTTCTGATTCCGATTGTTGTTGCAGCTTCTGGGTCCACAACAGGCTTATCAAAAGCTCAGCTGGGGGCACTTTCTGCTCCATCTGCCAGTAAAAAAGAAGATCATTATTGATATATGCACATATATAAGGAATAAAAGGTCTTAATACAGTGCTTATATGGATAGAAATTTTCCATTCTGTACTCTGTTGTACCCTTATTAGTATAGATGTCCGATAATATCGGCCCACCGATATTATCGGCCCGATATTAGAATAAAAATGTAATATCGGTATTGGATTCTTTTGCTTCAAAACCGAAAAATTAAAAACCGATAAAAATACAATAATGCTTGCGTTACACCGAAATAGTGCCTATGCGCTCCTGAAGCGTTTACCTGCGCACATATCGGTATCGGCTGTTATCGGTATCGGTAAATTGAGAGTTGGACAATATCGGCATATCGGATATCGGCAAAAAAGCCAATATCGGACATCCCTACTTATTAGTGGAGGCTGCATCAGACAGACTTTCAATCACAAAAAAGTTGTGGAGTGAGATTTACGAGATGAAATACTCAAAGAGTTGAGTTAGGGGATGAAATAAGAGGTACAGTATTCAAAGGTGGAGGAATTTGCCATGTATCCTCACAATCCAACAAAAAGTAATATACCCTCATTTTTCATATTCTCCCTCCCTGAGAATCTAATAAAGAGACCTAATAATGCGTTTAAGGATTCAACAACTGTTACATGTTTTTGACGGAGCGCCGCTGTAATATTGCCAATATCTCTTTCAGATTGGTGGGCTCAGGGGAAAATATTAATATCAGACAACATCCCACAAAAGCATCACTTTTCCTCTGCTGCAGCAAAGATTGAAACCTGGAATTCAACAACAACAGTGACTGGCAATAGGAAAAGTAACATCCAATCAATATAGTGCAACAGCCAATGCTACACAGTGAATGCTACAAACATTACTACAGCTAATGCTACACCTGCTACTATTACTGTACTTGCGGTACCTGGTCCACGGTGAGGGGAGCTCAGACACAGGCGTACAGACCCCCCTCCGATGAGGTGTTCTCTCGCCCTCTACTGGTCGTGGAGAGGGCACTACAAGTGTGTGGAGCAGTTGTGAAGTGGTTTTGTGAGAATGAATGCTGCAACCAGGCATGATCACACTTTTATTATCGTGCACTGTGCAGCACCAAGAATTTGTTCTAAAAACATTACAAGACACCTTTGTGGCAGTTTGAGACAGTCATTTCCTTTTTGTTGATTTAGTATATTTCTAGTGCAAACAATCACAATCATGTGTTCATTCGGTAAAAATCACGATATTTCTCTAAGTGAGGGGTCCAAGGACCAGGGCTCCGAGGTTATTGCTGAATATGACTCGGCCATTAAACTCCTCGCTGCAGTCTGGGTGCCGCAGCATCTCCAGGACTTCTGCTTTCAGCTTCGGCGAGGACGTCTGCCTGAAGTCCTGCACCTCGGTAAGAAAGTCCAGCAGCAGATCTCCCTTCTCGTCGCCCTCTATGAAGCACTCGGTGATGTCGAATTGAGATGGAAGCTCGTAGTTCTGGTAGCTCACTCCCATGGAGTCCAGCAACTTCTTGAGCTCTCCTGTGGTCACACACTGACTTATTTCGGCAGCGCACAGCTGGGTGCCGAAGGTCCTCCAGAGCTTCCCCCAGCCACTGTGTTCTGGAGGTGGCGACGTTAGGGAAAAATATGAGCACAAACAAGTAAACAAGGGAACAAAAGATGACAGTCAAGACTTTTACCAGAGACCAGGATGATAAGAAGCTTCCCGTTCTTGTTGAGGAGACTGCGGTAGAACTGGATGGTGGCTCCGGGATCCTTCACGTAGTACAGCATCTGTGTAGATGAAACAAACTCACCATGGTGCTCAGGACCACAAAATCGGACTGGCTTTGTTGTTGTGTGGCACTTTGAATTGAATATGGGTCAGATACTCCAGCTGCAGCACCAACCTGGATCATGTGGATGTAATCTGCCTTTTTGGTGGCTCCACACTGCTCCTCAAACTCCAAGGCAGTCATGTTGTTCCATTTGAATTTAACGTAATCTAACCCCGGTTTCTGAGACACCAAAGCTGCATGAAAAGGGACAGAAAACAAAGAATAAATAC
>OMPJ01046513.1:0-37705 GCA_900312935.1 Carapus acus | reverse complement strand
AAGGCAAAGCTCTCGATTTACCGGTCGATTTACGTTCCTACCCTCACCTATGGTCATGAACTTTGGGTCATGACCGAAAGGACAAGATCTCGGGTACAGGCGGCCGAAATGAGTTTCCTCCATAGGGTGGCGGGACGCACTCTCTGAGATAGGGTGAGGAGTTCTGCCACCCGGGAGGAGCTCAGAGTAGAGCCGCTTCTCCTCCACATCGAGAGGAGCCAGCTGAGGTGGTTCGGGCATCTAAACCGGATGCCTCCCGGACGCCTCCCTAAGGAGGTATTCCGGGCATGTCCAACTGGGAAGAGGCCGCGGGGAAGACCCAGGACGCGCTGGAGGGACTATGTCTCCCAGCTGGCCTGGGAACGCCTCGGGGTCCTCCCAGAGGAGCTAGAGGAGGTGTCTGGGGAGAGGGAAGTCTGGGCTTCCCTTCTGAGACTGCTGCCCCCGCAACCCGGCCCCGGATAAGCGGCAGAAGATGGATGGATGGATAGATAGTTGAATAAGTAAAAAATTGGTAATATTAGAGATTTCTAAATGAGTTGTGACATTTGACATTAAATTACATTTATACTTAATAATTGCCATTGACATCTGGCCCCTTGGGGGCCATGCTCATGTGGCCCTTGGTGAAAATGAGTTTGACACAACTGATGTAAGCAGTCAAAGTCCATAGGATGAACACACAGAGTACCAACATATCCCTTATTAGAAACAATGGCAAAGAAAAACCTTCTTTTAAAGGGAACAAACCTCAGGCGGGCCAGGCTGCAGGCCAACTGCCTTGACCAATTGGGTTGAAAGAGAGAGGGAGGGAGAAGAGAGACTGAGAGAGAGACAGAGACAGGTGTAGGAATGCACAGCAATAGATGCGCAGCATGCCGATTAGGAGCAGGACCTGGATGTTTGGAGGTCTGAGCTGCGGGCTGTAGATTAAGAAAGCACAAGACAGAGCCTCTGAGAAAGAAACCTAATGAGTAACATGCATTTATGAGGCATGGATGCAGTTTAGGGATGGAGGCAAGTGGGGCGGAGAGGGAAAGGAGAGATAGTAAGAGGAGAGAAAAGTTAAATGGACCATCTCATTCTGACCACATAGTTTAGCTTTATCGAAAAGGAAAGTTTGAAGATGAACGCCCCGATTTTTTTTTTGGTAGTGCTAGAGGCCAAGGCAGAGCCATCCGAAGTAGCGATATCATTACACAATGAGTTTCTAAGGTGCTCTGGACCAACAATAATATCTCAAAGTTTTATCAGCATTGAGCAACAGAAAGTAATGGGTCATCCACGTTTTTATGTCCCAATGGCAAGCCCTAAGTGTAGCCATATGGTTGGTTTCCTCTTGCTCTACGGATAGATACAGTTGTGTATCGTCAGCAAAGCAATCAATGTTGATAAAGTGTTTTCTTATGATACCACCCAGAGGAAGCATATATTGGGTGAACAGAATAGGTCTGAGTACAGAGCCCTGTGGAACTCGACTTCTAACCCTAGTCTGCTCAGAAGACTCTGTGATACAGTATGTTAGAATGCTCTCGGTGGTAGAGCGGTAGAAGGCCACAAGCAGCCCCAGGACCATGTTGTCCCTCTTCAGCACTCCCTGGAAGTGCAGACATTGCTTTGCCCTCTTAATGACAGCGGTGGTGTTTTCTGACCAGGAAAGGTCGTCAGAGATTATAGTGCTCAGGAAAGTGAAGGTGTGGACCATTTCCACCCGACCTCCGTTGACGTATTTGGGCACTGGGTCTGTCTTGTGCCCCCTGAAGTCCAAGATGATATCCTTTGTCTTGGTAGTGTTCAGAAACAGGTTGTTGGCTGAGCACCATTTGGACTGTCTCTAGACCTCGTCCCTGTAGGTAGACTCGACCACTGTCATGTCGTCCACAAACGTCACGATGGTGTTACTGGGGTGGGTGGGTAAGCAGTCAGTGGTGTACAGGGTGTAGAGTATTGAGCTCAACACACAGCTTTGTGGGGAGCCAATGCTCAGTGTCTGGTAGGTGGACATGTGGGGACCCAGTTTGACTGACTTGGGTCGGTTAGAGAGGAAGTCTCTGATCCAGTGGCAGGTGTGTATGGGGAGTCCCAGGCCAGTTCCCTGCCTAGGATGTCAGGGATAATTGTTTTGAAGGCTGAGTTGAACTTGATGTGGAGCATCCTGATGGAGCTCTCCTTGTGTTTGAGGTGGCTCATGCCGCGTTCCAGGCTACTCGTAACTCGTAATTTACCAGTTAAAAGTGGGCGGGGCAACAGCCAAACCCGTGAACTCACGACTTCGAACTCGATTGTTTTCTAGTACTCCAACTTCCACGTTTGACATTGTGCAATGTATTTCTTGTACCTAAAAATGACGGACCAATAGAAGACGGTGGTGCCTGGAACTGTTTGAAGTCGTGACTTGTGAATCTAGAACCCGTAAATTACCACTTACTGTATGAGTAGCCTGAAACGTGGCATTGGTTTGGTGTGGAGTGTGATAGCTATTGCATCCTCTGTTGATATGTTTGCCCCATAGACTAACCAGTGGGGGTTGAGGGATGGGTGGAGGTTGTTGATGTGTTGGAGGTCCAGTCTCTCCAGGCACGTTGTGATGATTGGGGTCAGTGTGACTGGTCAATAGTCTGAAAGGCTGGTCGTGTTATTTATTTTTTTGACCGAGGGATGATGGTGGCGGACTTCATGCATGCCATTATGATGGCCTGTGTCAGCAACAGGTTGAAGATGATGGTGAAAAGCTGTGCGAGATGGTCTGCGCAGACTTTGAGTACCATCTAAGGAACCCCATCAGGCCCAGATGCTTTTCTGGGGTTAACCCCGCTGAGTGTCCATTTCACCTGCTGTACCTGCACCATCAGAGGTTGGTGGCTGGGATCTGGCCGGGGGGAGAGGTGGTGTGGCCGCAAACTGCTGGGGTGGGACCTTTAGGCGTGCAAAGAATTTGTTTAGATCCTCTGCTATTGCGGATTCCAGATGTGTTTGTCTGGCCCCTGAGGTTGGTGATCTGCTGGATCTCCTGCCAGATCCTCCAAGGGTTGCTGTAGGAGAGGTTGTCCTCAATCTGCGGCCAGTGATCGACCTGTGCCTCGACCTGGCTGCTCATTTAGGGTTTCTGGTTCCCCACACCTGGATGAATTTTGTATCCTGTTCGAGAACACCTTTAGGTTAGGAATGGATTGGTATTGAACCAATAATTACCTAACCAGTGTCTTAACTTTCTCACTGCACATTTCACAACACATCCAGTGAGCATGGGAACATAAATCCCTTGAGTCCTATACTCTAGAGTGAATTATTCCTCAAAAAAAGGGTTTCAAGTATTCAAAAAAGGAGTACAACTGATCCATCTCAGTCTCAATTTCCATCTCAATCTGTAGTAATAACACTTCGACAACAGTGAATAGTTCCTCATAAAATAGGCGTCTCTTCACGACTCCTTGCTACTAGAGACCTGGCAGCGCTTCCTCTTACACAGCAGACCCACACTTGGCTTGTGGGAGAAAATAATTGAGTCCCTCAATATGGCTTCAAGATGCTCACCAGTAAGCTTGAGCCTGTACTTTGATGTATTCAAATTTTATATCATTATATTCATGCTCTTTTTGATTAAATTGTTCTTGGTAAATTTGTTTTCTTTTGTGACTGCACATATCTGTTCTTTTTCTCAAATAATTTAGATTAAAACGATAATCTAGCAACTTCAAAATAATATCGAGCATCTAAACCTTTTGGCTTTTGTTCTTGCTTCTCATCTCATGTCATTTGGTATCCATGCCATTTGTTTCCCTTTCGTATTGTAACACGTTGTTGTCCTAACTTGGTCACCGATTACTCTTGTTGACTTCACCCGCTTTCCAAGTCCTCTATGCCAGTGTTTTTCAACCGGAGAAGTCGTTAGGTGTTCCGCGTACAGAGTAGTCACGTGCCACCCCGCCCTTCCCCGTCAACAACTCGCGGCCGAGCGAAAATATTGTCGCGCGCACCACCCCCAGCCCCGTGCCGTGGAACACTGCTCGATGACCTACACTGCGTCACGGGATATATGGTATGCTCCCTCCACATGATGTCACTTCAGAATGACGTTTCAACCTAGTGACTAACACTGCTAATTTCTGATGGTCAACAAATTCCATCAGAAGAGCAATTCATAGCTATCATAGCCTAAAGTGGAGTTGCATTGTGTTCCCTTTATTTTTTTGAGCAGTATATATAAGGGCTAGGGCAGCTACTTCCGCAACAATTTGGCAAAAAAATGTTTGTGATAACAACACACAGGCAACACTACCACTTAACTCTGATGTCAAGTAGAGGGCTAAAAATATCATTGGCTTCAAAGTCTGAGACCCACGTTTTAAAGGTGAGGGGGCTGTCCGCAGGTCCGTGCTGGTTTTTTACACATCAGACACATCTCTGGCGGCCCATTGAACATTTCAGGTGGGCCACCAGTTGAATAGGTCTGTCTTAGACCGAAGATAGCCTCACAGCTATTCAACTCATGCTGAGATATCGCGACTACAACAGTTTGGCAGGAGGTCAACCTCATTCTCGTGATTGCCCGAGACCTGAATCGGCCAACCTAAGTCCTTACTAACTGAGCCACTGCGTGGTTCACAAACATGATTGTGGCTTTTTGGTTGCTGTCAAAACTCTCAGAATCCTTATTATCAGAGCATGCCCAGCCTCTCGAATATCTGCCCCTGTGGCATTCAGCTTCATTCAGCTTGGCAGAATCAGTTGCACCATACGTGATGAGAATTACAGAGTGTGACAGAGTGGGTTGGATGCAATGTGTGAATGACAGGAGTGCAACAGGACAGTTGGGGGATTTTTCACGATCCATTGCAGAGAGGAGCGCCTCTCTCTTTTTTCAAATGTTTTTTGTATTGATATATTTAAAAGGGAATTCACATACAGTAGACAGATCTTTCTCGAGCATAACAGACTGACTGTGTGCAGTTATGCTTTTTCATAATTTTTGTGCTCCTCTTCTCTTTTTCATCCTCTTTTAAACTGATCCTTAATCGAACACTCAACTTATTTTTGTGGCTCATAAACATGTACATTGTTACAGAGGGCTTTACAGAGGCACACAGACAGTCCCTGATCATGACCCCAGTTCTCTCTGAAGAAAAAAAAACTGCCAAAAATACTGTCTTAGGAAATGAGAAAGGATAAGAAAGATAAGAAAGGCAATTCAAAGAGAAATTCCCCTTTCTAAGAAAAACAGGAACAGCTGGTGGAAGGACAGTATTACAGTGGTAGTGGGAGTTGGAGAGAGCAGAAAGATGCAGATATGAGACAATAAACGTGGAGGGGTCAAACTGAAATGTGAGTTGGTGGAAAAAAGAGGTACCTGTCAGCTGCAGTGTCCCGTCCTTCATGCTTCCCTCACTACCACTTATCACACAATCAACATAAACTAGGCTAACCAAACAGCTGCTTTTTATGTGCTGTCCAAGGTGTTCGCGCAGATATGGAAATGTCCTGTTTTCATTTATTTATTTCATTTCATTCATTTTTATGGGACTAGTAAGCTTATATTCAAGTCTTAAGTACTTGCGTTGCTTTGTGATGCATAGAAACAGAAGTAGCAACAATCGAAGCCACAAGGTGCCTTTCATCACTAAATGTCTAGTGCAAGTGTTGCTTCACAGATAAATTATAGAAAATATCCCCCACTTACGTCCAGTACGGGACACGTAGGAGAGCACAAAGCAAGTGCGTATGTTTGTATGTTTAATGAGAGATGCCAGAGATCACATGGGCACAGAGAAACATTAAAAAGCGGTACAAGGTCAGAGTTCTTTCACAAGTCTCACAAGTACCTTGCTAGACCTTGGAATACAGACGATACTGTCAAGATGTCAGAGGATGTTTCGGCATCTCATACAGTGAAACACTACAACAGCCACAGGCCACTGGATAGTACCAGTGTCTTCCTGAAAAAGTTGTGAAATGGGATTCTATTTGTGCATTTCAATTTCAAAGACATTTCTTGTGAAGATGGAGGGAGCCCAGCTGTATTCGGGTGCTTGAAAACTGCTCGAAAGCATCAGCTCTACACCAAAATATGGATAGGCAGATAAAAAAGAAAGAAGACATAAAGCAGGATGGAGAAAATTAAAAGAGCGAGGTAATATCTTATCTGTGTCAAAGTAGTTAAAAGAAGTGTTTTCAAATATACAGAGCAGGCATTATCACTATCATTCCATTCCAATTTTTTTCAATTTTATTTGCTTGACACTTGTTAAAGTGCCTTTATGATTTAGGCATAATAAGGCATGCCAAAAGCCCTCTCACAAGCCCATCTGAATTTGTGTCTTTTGTGATAGAGTGATATTTTCTTATTGAACTTATTTTCTTGTTTTCCAACCATGCAGGAGGCATATTTTGAATAAACAGTAGGAAAGTTAATGGATAAGGCATCAATTAATAAACTTTGAGTATCATTTGTGCATCTTTAGGCGAAACAGAGTGTTCTCTTTTTTTGGAAATCGGAATACACCCTACAGCAGGTGTGTCAAACTCATTTTCACCAAGGGCCACATGTGCATGGCCATGGCCCCAAGGGGCCCGATGTCAATGGCAATTATTAAGGAAGTATAGATGTAATTTAATGTCAAATGTCACAACTCATTTAGAAATCTCTAATATTACCAATTTTCTACTTATTCAACTATAGATATCTCATTTGTATAGATGTCAAAATATGTCAGGGCTTTACTATTATTCTATCACAGATCCTTGTATTTCATCAGGAAAAGAAACACAATTAATCAGATAACAATGAATCAATGAGTCAACAACGTGGTTCTCTTCTTCCTTTCTTGATAAACTGGCATTTTGAAAAGTGTGTATCTGGTCATGGCACAGCTGCCGTCACTTAACCATTATCACGATCCACTCGCATTTTGGGAGATGTAGTTTTTGAGTCAATGTACGCTAAATGAGGGACATTTATGTTGAAATGCATCGAGTTCCATTCGGCCTGTGGGCCTTGAGTTTGACACAGGTGGTATATTGAAACAGTTGCTGGAGAGCTCGTGGACCACATTGAATCATGCTGCGGGCCGCATTTGGCCCCCGGGCCTTGAGTTTGACACCTGTGCCCTACAGAGTCTACGCCTCACCCATCTAATGTGTCTCATTTAGAAATAAATGTCTCTAAAACACAATATGTGACTATTACTGTTCTTCATCAAACATGAAGACAGGTTTTTGAACAGTTCGAAGAGCGCTCATTAGAGCAGCTGTCAAAGTTCACTGAAATGTTGATTCACATCAATTGCATCCATCCAGCATGTCACCAAACTGTGCTCTGTCATTTTCAACCCAACCGGTCAAAGCAGATGACTGCCTGCTTGCAGTCTCAGTCTGCCTAAGGTTTCTCCCTGCACAAGGGGAGTTTTTCCTTGTCGCTGTTGGCAAATGCTTGCTAAAGGGGGAAATATTGGATCTCTGTATGTTAATGTTATTGAGTTTGATCCTTAACTGGTCCACCTTGGAAAGCAACTTGAGAAAAGTTGTCGCAAGTTGTGGCGTCAAAACTTGCACCAGGCGGAGGGGAGGTGGAATGCAGCGTTTCTTCAGTCTTCATTTTGCGACTAATGAAAAGCGATCAGCCGCTTGTGTGAGCAAGATGAATTTCTAAGGTGCCAACAGACTCTAAGTTTCCACTAATAGAGTAATAGAGTCATATCTAAGAGTCATATCTAATAGAGTCATATCTTAGCAGGTCAGAAAACAGTGAGATGGTTGAGTGGGACCTGTCTCTAAGTGGAAATCATTGCCAAATACGATGAGATTTCCAATCTGAGGCACCTACACTTCAGGAGGAGAAGAACTGTGGAGGTGTCCAGTGTGAACCTCAGTTGGATTGTTCATCAGTTTGGTAGACATGGAAAACAGGAAAGAGTGAATTTCCCATGCTTCAATCCTCACCAGGGGCCTCATGCGCATGTAAATGTGGGCATACGTGGTTGACTGTTCAAAACCTCGTCTTCATGCACGGTCCAAGTGTGACATTTACTAATTTGCACTTGTGCGTAGAAATGTGTGTAAATGCACACCTCTAACCCCAGTGTACAGGTGCGCTAAGCTGCTTAGCAGCGGCACGTGCACACGAAGCGTTGTTATTGACATTCACTTAGAGTCTAAGTGAACGTCTAGGTCTAAGTCTTAGACCTAGACTTGATCTGACCTGATTAGCTGCGTAAGTAAATACGTGGGAACTGTGTTGAGTCATTATGTGTTTATTTGATTTACACATTGGATTTCATTTTCTGTGCCCCATCTGTTTGCGGCGATTGCGGCAGCAGTTTGCAACTATGCAAGCCCGAAGTTTAGAGGGAATATTAACCATGGTCCTGATGTATTGGAGGATTTGGAGAACCGTGTGCTGCACAGGCAGCGCATTTTCAAAGAGTGTGCAGATGTTCAGCGAGAGCACAGAGTGGCTTCTCAGCAGGTCCTGCTTCCCCCAAAACACACTGATGGATCTATGCCGTGATTCAGGACCCATGCTGAGACGGGAGACAAATCACTGCTAAAGCATCACAGTTCACACCCCCTCTGTGTCCACCCTGGGACTTTTGGCATCTTGGAGCTGCAGTGATCCCTAAGCAGAATTATGCCGGCAATGTTGGAGGCAATAATTTCTCCAGCCCCGATTTACATTCAGTTCTCAAAGAGACATGAGCAACAGGTCAAAATTAAGGGATTCACGCCATTGCCAACTTCCCAAATGTAGTTGGAGTCAAAGATTGCGCCCACATCGGAGAAAAGCGCCAACCCACAATGAATTCAGTTACATACACAGGAAAGGATTTTATTTGGTCTATGCATAAACAACCTGCGATTTAACATTGCTGCCTGGAGGAGAAACAGCACCTCCAAGCAGGAGGTCTGTGCCACTGACGCATGATACAGTGATTGTTCCTACCATACTGTATATTTGAGGGTGTCTCTGCATGCAAAAGACCCCAAACATGCACAAGCTTGGCAGTTACGCACAGGTGACATTTATCATCACCGACTGCACACTTGTGTGTGTGCGACTCGGTCTCCGCACGGTTCGTAAAAACTGATTTTCTGGTACTTACTTGTTGGCATCCTCAACAATAGAACCTTTTCTATGTATGGTTAGTAAGCCAGGAAACTCTTTTGGAAGATAAGCATAACAGTTGAAATCATCATGGAACAGGAAAAAAACATAATTGTAAGCTGTATCTACCTACCACCTGGAACGAATATAGAAAACTTCATAAATCGTATGGAAAGCTTGTTTAGCCAGATAAGTCACCACAAAACCATTTTGTCCTGTGGTGACTACAATCTTGACCTGCTGAGCCCACATAAACTGAAATCTACAGATGATTTTAGCATGCATTAATATAATATATTAATATATTAATATAGCATTAATATCTGAACCTAGTAGAATAACAACAACTACAGCCACCTTAATTGATGATATATTTACTAATCATATTGTAGGTGACATAGAGAGAGGTTTGCTATTAAACGACATCTCGGATCATCTGCCTTTCTTTGCCATGTAATTCTGGCAACATGAGGCAAAAGAGAACCAGAAAAATCATTCAGGTTCAAACGCCTATTGAACGACAATACCATTGAAGCCCTCAGATCGGACCCAGCTTCACAAAATTGGAGCAATGTACTTAATGCCAAGGATGTAAATAAAGCATACAACCTATATATTAATTCATTTAGAGGTACATACAATAAAAACTGCCCAATCAGAAAATACAAAGACAAAAACCTTGAGATAACCAAACCCTGGATGACTAAGGGACTAGTGAACGCTTGTAAAAAAAAAGAATAATCTATATAAGCAATTCATAAAAAACAGGAATATAGACTACTGAATACATAAAAAACTGAATACAGATATAAATCATGTAACAATAAACTAACTAATATCATGAGAGCTAGTCAGAAAACCTATTATAATAACATCCTAGAAAACAAGAAGAATAACGCAAAAGGAGTATGGAATATATTGATTGGAATTATAAGGAGAGGCACAAACCAAACAGACTTTCCAAAGCAATTCATTGACCAGGAGCGGAAAATTGATAATAGGACTGACATTTCAAACGGCTTTAATGATTTTTTTGTGAACAAAGGACCAACTCTTGCAAATGAAATCATAACACAATCCGACAACAGCGGACAGCGCGTAGATCCGGGCCTTAACAACCCGAGTTCAATATACCCGACAGATGTGGAGGAGCAGGAAGTTCTTGAATTGGTGGCCAAATTTAAAAACAAAGTATTACATATTGTAATGATATGAGCATGTCATCGATTATAAAAATTCTAGGAGACATAGTCAAACCTCTCACTCACATATGTAACCTATCACTTGTACCTGGTACCTTCCCGGACGCAATGAAAGTGGCAAAAATAATTCCAATCTTCCAATGGCATGATAAATCAAATCAGGCAATAAACAGCAATTCACTAACTAGGGGCCAATCTCCCTCCTTCCTCAATTTTCAAAAATATTGGAATAACTCTTTTTGGTTGGACTGGATGAATTCATTCCTAAACACAAACTGCTGTCTCAAAACATATACAGCTTTCGTGTCAACCGATCACCCTCACTGGCCCGAATTGATCTAACAGAAGACGTAACAGATTACATGGATAAAAAACAGTTCACAGTCGGAGTATTCATCGACCTCAAAAAAGCTTTAGATACCATAGACCACAACATACTAATCACACAGCTGGAAAGATATGGCATTAGAGGAGTTGCATCCAAATGGCTGGGAAGCTACATTTGGAACAGACAACACTATGTGCAGCTGGCAGATCACAAATCAGATATTCAATACATCATGTGCAGGATACCACAGGGTTCAATCCTGTGCCCCAAACTATTTATAACATATATCAATGATCTGTGTACAGTTTCAAATATTACTAAATGTGTACTTTTTGCAGATGACACAAACATATTTTGCACAGGGGAGGACATCCAGCAACTCTTACAAGCCATGACAACAGAATTAATCAAATACAAACAGTGGTTTAACAACAATAAACTGTCTCTAAATCTATCTAAAACTAAATTCATGGTCTTTGGGAATCGCAAAATCGCACCAGACATCACATTGAAGATTGACAACATTGAAATCGAACGGGTTTATGAAAACAAATTTCTGGGAGTAATCCAGGACCACAAAATTAGCTGGAAACCCCATATAAGGCATATGGGAGGCAAGATGGCAAAGAACATTTCTGTAATTAACACGGCAAAACACATCCTCAATACCAAATCATTGCATATCCTGCACTGCACAATGATATTACCCTGTCTATCCTACTGTGTTGAAGTATGGGGAAATACATAAAAAACATCAATTCATCCATTATCTATCCTACAAAACAGAGCCGTTAGAGTCATACACAATGCTGGGTACCAGGACCATACAAATATCTCTTCCACAATTCGGTCATCTTAAAGTTCCCCGATCTGGTCAAATTCAAAACTGTCCAAGTCATGTATAAAGCAAAAAACAAATCACTCCCAGCCAATGTACAAAACAGATTCCCGTTTAATGAGACCATTTACAACCTTCGGACGCCCTCAGAATTTGGAAAACCTCCAGTCCGAACTACCCCCAAACACATGTCCATCTCATCATGTGGAGTGGACCCCGGTAGGGTCTCCCAAGGCAAAAAGGTCTCAAGTGACGGGTCAGACTAAGAGCAGCTCTGCACCCCGTATGGAGAAAAACCAAACAAAGAAGACCACGTCGCCCAGACTGGCATCACCAGGGCCCCACCCTGCTGCCAGGCCCGGGGTTGGGGCTCCCTAGCGAGCGCCTGGTGGCTGAGCCTCTGCCCAAGGGGCTTGGCCAGGCACAGCTCAAAGAGACGACGTGGGCCCGCCCTCCCGTGGACCCACCTCCTGCAG
The DNA here is from genome assembly GCA_900312935.1 of Carapus acus. Lineage (NCBI taxonomy): Eukaryota > Metazoa > Chordata > Actinopteri > Ophidiiformes > Carapidae > Carapus > Carapus acus. Next base: position 25,764 of record OMPJ01046513.1, on the reverse strand, counting down.
GAGGGGCCGTAAGGGGCCTGTGCATTGTGCCATGGGTGGCGATCAAAGGGGAGGGCCTCGGCGACCTAAACCTCGGACAGATCAGCTGGCTTTCGGAACATGGAATGTCACTACACTGAGGGGGAAGGAGCCCAAATTGGTGCGGGAGGCTGAGCGTTTCCGACTAGAAATAGTCTGGCTCACCTCTATCCACATCCTGGGCTCTGGATCCCAACTTTTCAAGAGAGTCTGGACTCTCTTCCACTCTGGAGTTGCCCGTGGGAAGAGGCGGCGAGCAGGAGTGGGCTTATTAATAGCACCTCAGCTCTGCCGTCACGTGTTGGAGTTTACCCTGGTGAATGAGAGGGTTGTGTTCCTGCGCCTTTGGGCCGGGGACAGGTCTCTCACTGTTGTAACGGCATATGGGCCAAACAGCAGTGCAGAGTACCCAGCCCTCTTGGAGAATCTTGGGGGGGTACTAGATCGTACCCCACCTGTGGACTCCATCGTTCTACTGGGGGACTTTAACGCCCACGTAGGCAATGACAGTAGTGCCTGGACGGGTGTGATTGGGAGGAATGGCCTCCCTGATCTGAACCCGAGTGGTGTTTTGTTGTTGGACTTCTGTGCTAATCACAGTTTGTCAATAACAATCACCATGTTCAAACATAAGGGCGTTCATTTGTGCTCTTGGCACCAGGACACCCTAGGCTCGAGGGCAATGATCAATTTTATAATCATGTCATCCGACCTCCGGCCACATGTCTTGGACACTCAGGTGAAGAGAGGGGCAGAGCTGTCAACTGATCACCGTCTGGTGGTGAGTTGGATCCGCTGGCGGGGGAGGAAGCTGGACAGACACGGCAGGCCCAAACGTATTGTGAGGGTCTGCTGGGAACATCTGGCAGAGCCCTCCGTCACAGGGATCTTCAATTCCCACCTTCGGGAGAACTTTAAACAGATCCCGAGGGAGGCTGGGGACATGGAATCCAAGTAGACCATGTTTTCCACCTCCATTGTTGAAGCGTAAGCCCTAAGCTATGGCCATAAAGTCGCGGGCGCCTGTCGCAGCGGCCTGTGGTGGACACTGCAAGTAAGGGATGCCATCAAGCTGAAGAAGGAGGCCTACAGGGCTCATTTGGCCTGTGGGTCTCCTGTGGCAGCTGACAGGTACCGGCAGGCCAAGCGTGCGGCAGCCTGGGCTGTCGCGAAAGCGAAAACACGGGCCTGGGAGGAGTTCGGAGAGGCCATGGAGAGGGATTATCGGTTGGCCTCGAGAAAGTTCTGGCATACCGTCTGGAGCCTCAGCAAGGGAAAGCAGTGCCCGACCAACACTGTTTACAGTGGAGGCGGGGAGCTGCTGACCTCAACTGAGGATGTGGTTGGGCGGTGGCAGGATTACTTCGAATTCTCCTCAACACCACTGACATGCCTTCCAAAGAGGAGGTGGAGGCAGAGGACCCGGAAGTGGACTCGTTCATCACCCAAGCTGAAGTCACAGGAGTAGTTAAGAAGCTCCACGGTGGCAAGGCGCCGGGGGTGGACGAGATCCGCCCCGAGTATCTCTAGTCCCTAGATGTTGCAGGGCTGTCATGGCTGACACGCCTCTGCAACATTGCATGGCAGGTGGTGGTCCCCCTGTTTAAGAAGGGGGACCGGAGGGTGTGTTCCAATTTCAGAGGGATCACACTCCTCAGCCTTCCCGGGAAAGTCTATCCCAGGGTGCTAGAGAGGAGAATCCGGCCGATAGTCGAACCTCAGATCCAGGAGAAACGGTGCGGGTTCCGTCCTGGCCGTGGACACTGGACTGAACTCTATACTCTGTACTGGAGGGATCATGGGAGTTTGCCCAACCAGTCCACATGTGTTTTGTGGACTTGGAGAAGGCGTTCGACCGGGTCCCTCACAGTGCTCCGGGAGTATGGAGTTCATGGCCCCTTATTATGGGATGTGCGGTCTCTATACGACCAGAGCAGGAGTTTGGTCCGCATTGCCGGCAGTAAGTCAGACGTATTCCCTGTGCATGTTGGCCTCCGGCAGGGCTGCCCTTTGTCACCGGTCCTGTTCATTATTTATATGGACAGGATATCTAGGCGCAGTCAGGGTCCAGAGGGGTCCAGTTTGGGCACCACAGGATCTTATCGCTGCTTTTTGCAGAGGATGTTGCCCTGCTGACACCCTCAGACCAGGACCTCCAGCGTACGTTAGGCCGGTTTGCAGCCAAGTGCGAGATGGCGGGGATGAAAATCAGCACCTCTAAATCTGAGGCCATGGTTCTTGACCGGAAAAGGGTGTTTAACACCCTCCAGATTGGAGACGAGATCCTGCCTCAAGTGGAGGAGTTTAAGTATCTTGGGGTCCTGTTCATGAATGAGGGTAGAATAGAACGGGAGGTCGACCGATGGATCGGTTCAGCAGCGACAGTCATGCGGTCGATGTACCGTTCCGTTGTGGTAAAGAAGGAGCTGAGCCGGAAGGCAAAGCTCTTGATTTACCGGTCGATTTACATTCCTACCCTCACCTGTGGTCATGATCTTTGGGTCATGGCCCAAACGACAAGATCTCGGGTACAGGCGGCCGAAATGAATTTCCATTCCAACGCATTCTACGAGATAGGGTGAGGAGTTCTGTCACCCGGGATGAGCTCAAAGTAGAGCCGCTTCTCCTCCATATCTAGAGGAGCCAGCTGAGGTGTTTCTGGCATCTACACTGCATGCCTCCTGCACGCCCTCCTAGGGAGGTTTTCCAGGCATGTCCAACTGGGAAGAGGCTGCAAGGAAGACCCAGGACGCGCTGGAGGGACTATTATTCCCAGCTGGCCTTTGAATGCCTCAGGATCCTCCCAGAGGAGCTAGAGGTGGTGTCTGGGGAGAGGGAAGTCTGGGCTTCCCTTCTGAGACTGCTGCCCCCACAACCTGGCCCCGGATAAGCGTCAGAAAATGGATGGATGGATGGATGGATGGACTGACGCCTTGGTGCTGGCTTGTAAATAGGACAGCTTTATCTCTTGCTTTTATGTTCATCTGCGGCTATTCTATCCAGGGTCTTCGCTACTGCTGATGGTAAACACTTACATTCAGAGCCAAAGAGCATCATTGAGCTATTGACACCTTGAAAGGATTCAAGCCTGACACGCTGAACAAAGCAACAATACAGTACAAAGTCAAAGACTTGTGAAATATTTGTCTCATGTTAAGGACACTGGTAGTTATATTGGGTGTAGGTGCATGCTGAATGAAGTGTCAGTTCTGTCCCTAAATAATATGGTGCCTGAGATGAGAAGATTTTCAGGTAGCAACCTTAAATTTTATTGCCAATTCCAGATACTCACACAAGAAACTGGGTAGCTCTGACTGACCTTTTATTATATCTATATGAAGTAAGTTTCCAATGAAAACTGTTAATGAAAAGATAAGAAATTGAGAATGAATCAAATGAAAAAAAAAATTTGATGTTGCTGAGGTGGAAATAACTCTGGATGGCCCAGGACTTCTATGGAGGATGCTATGCTTCTATGCTTCAGTCCGGGGGGCGGATACCCTCACTGCTTTTAAGAGTGGGCTTAAAACTTTCATTTTCGATAAAGCCTATAATTCGACAAAACGAAACTAAGCGACTAGAAACAGATGACACACTGAGTCCTCCTCTCCCTCTCTTCCTCATCTTCAATCTCCTCTCCCTCTCCGCCTCACTTGCACCCATCCACCCTTTCCTGTATCCTTGTCTGGTAAATGCATGTTACTAACTGGGCTTCTTCCCCAAAGTGTTGTCTTATGCTCTATTATCCCGTAGCTGGCAAGTAGAACACCACCAGTGATGATGGACCTGCGAACATCTGGGTCCTGCTCCTACTACTGCTGTGCATCCCTGCACCTGTGTCTGTCTCTCTCTGCCTCTCTACCTCTCTCTCCTTCCCTCTCTCTCCTAACCCTCGAGCGGTCAGGGCAGTTGACCGCCCACCTGTAGCCTGAGGAGCACTACCTGCTCCATCCTGTAAAGCGCCTTGAGATAACTCCTGTTATGATTTGGCGCTATACAAATTAAATTGTATTGTATTGTATTGTATGGATTAATTTCCGGTACCTCATTGGCACATCTGAATGGACAGGTATACAGCACATTATAACATCATCTGTTGTTGCACTCATTTATTAATTTTCTGGACCTGCAGACTTCTCAAAAGGGTCACAGGGTCTGCTGGGGCCTTTTGCAGCATTCATTGGGACAACGAGCAGTACAGCCTGGACAGATTGGCAGTCTATCACAATGGGTGTTTTGGTGTAATGATAAAAAGAGCTATAATATGATTTCATTCATTGAATAGGAACTCAAGTGCTATAAACAGAGCAGACTCCCAACATATGAGGGCACGAATGGCTGGAAAAGGAATGGCATTTTGATGACAGCAAAAGGTTACTATCGTTCACCAACAGAACAATATTTTCAAGACATTATCTCGACCTTAACCTTTTCTACTTTTTCTATCTTCCATGTGCACCAGAGGATTTGCTTGACACATTTTGAGGTGCCAGGGTGGGATAGGGGGAAAAGTCGGGAGGGGCACAGAGATTTATTTGTAATAGGTTTTGCTAGGCAGTTAATACAGTAATGGTATTCATTTTATTTTTCTTATAGTTATACAATGAAGAAATTATAGTAGCAAAATGTTTTAGTATAAGAATAACCAGGCCCTTTTATTTTAACCACATCTCTGGCTACCCCTGTAAGGATCCCTTTGCATATGACTACGGTGACTGACAAGATTGTCAAAAATGTTGCTCCACACTTGTAGGGCCGCTTTTTCCTCTAGCCGTGCTGGAACATTCAAAATATAAGACGTCTTAGCCAGAATGTAACTCTATTTGTCACTGAGTAGGTAATAGCCTAAAAGTTGCTAGACATTATCAAACAGGAAGAATGACAGAACAAAAAAGTATTTCAGTATTTCAAACTGAAAATGGGTTTTTGCCTTCAAATCAAGCATCTGTTTTTTGAGCAAAAACAGTTGAATCCAAATTAACTGGTTTCACTGTAAATCAGAGCCAGTTATTTGCATATTTCATGGCATTAATGAAAGTAAGTCCTCTTAAAACAGGTTTTTAAGTGCAAAGTAGTCTAATTAAATCTTCATGTGAACAGAGCGCGACAGAAAAACTGAACATTGAAACATCACAGATCAGTAAACAGTACGTTGCAGTGCTTATAAAAAACAAAGAGCTAGAAACGAAAAGCCCTGTTAAATTTTATAGTGTAGGTGCGGCCGTATGTTAGAATATAGTGCAAAAGTTCAGTTACACTTGTGGTTATTTCTCAGAAACAGCTTTGTCAACCTCTCCAAAATTGAACACACTTTAACATCAGTAAAATAGGTAAACAGTGAAATACCGATAGTTAAATAGATATGTGATTTTAATAAGACAGTACTTGTACTCTTTCATATTGATTCAAAAACACCTGCAAATTGGTGAAATGTTACCTACCATGTTTTCGGCACCATAAGGCGCACCACATGTAAAGGCCCAGTCTCAATTTAGGGGTTTAGTTTTGTGCTTCAGTCATACACAAGGCGCACCGTGTTATTCGGCGCACGCTAACACAAGCTAACGGAAGCAAAACATGAGTTTGGTTGAACTTTATTTTCCTACATATTTAAAAATACACTGACAGTATTTATTTTGTTTTTATCGTAGTTTATTTTATTTTATTCTTCGGCATCAAAACCATCAAAATCTTCATCTTCGACATCTGAATTGAACAGCCGGGCAGTCTTGCAGTCAAACATGCCGTGTTCCCTCTCATCACTGTTCATAGCCCGTGTCATTGCCAGGTGGCTCTCCATCAATGATGCCGGCTTTCGCCAACGCTTGGACAACAGTTCTAGCAGATACCTTGGCCCAGGCATCCACAATCCACCCACAGATGGTGGCGTAACTCGCACGTCGCTGCCTCACAGTGTTGGTAAAGCCTTTCTCTCATCCATCGCTCCCATGACGCTCGCAACTTCACCTTGAACGCCCTGTTAACGCCAATGTCCCACGGTTGGAGTTGTTTTGTTAATCCTCCCAGATAATAGTTGGCTCCGAATTCATTTTACTTCACGAGTATCATTGTTGTGGTTCCGAAATCAAACACGTGGTTTGCAGCTTACCGGTATTACAGTATACCTACTGGGGGCGTGCCGTAGCTAACCGTACGTACTGAACATAATGTTTCGTGATGTTCTCTAATTGGTTTATCCCTGCCAATGTACGTAGTGTGCGTATTACGTCCCTATAAAATCTGGAAATGGCCCGGCAATCAATCAAGTGGAGCGCTGATTACAATTGTGTCAGCATAATTTTTACATTTTATTTTTGGACCTCAGTGCACACATAAGGTGCGCCATTTTAAGAGGCGCATCGTCGATTTTTGAGAAAAATTTTGACTTTCAAGTGCGTGTTATGGTTCCGAAAATACGGTTGTTTATTGAGTTTTAAGTGTGTAAAATTCTAGGAAGATGAACCCGGCTGTATTTGAGAAGTGACCAGTTGTGTAAAACAAGTTTTACATCATAGTTCAATTGCTTGGTGAAATTTTGCACTTTCGGTCTTCCACGTGTTACTGCCTTGACATCCATGTATGATAGGTAGCATCTTTTACTATCTTGTCTAATGTTGCGTATACAGTTTGATTTATGTACGCCATATCATCTGGGGACAGCGTTGCTGCATGGCACACCTTAGCTTTGTATGTACACAACCTACGCTGGATTTCCTCCCACTACGCCAGGCTTTTTTGGCCACAGATTGGTTATGTTCCTGTGGTTTTCCTGTTCCTTTCCTGCTGACATGAAATGACAGCCTCCCCAGCATTGTCATATACGACAATCATCGCAATGGTTTTCTCTCGAGGTCCACTCATCTTTGTTGATGCTCTGAAAGCTGGTGGTGCCATCTGCGTCATAAAGATACGCTTGGCTGATTTGCCAAATGGAGTTGTCGGCTCCTGCTGACAAATGGGTGTGGCTGGGTGTGTCAGCTGTTCTCCCAGAACAATAAATTTGACGTTGTTTTTAAATGAATAAACGGGAGTTGGAGAATTGTGATTTGTGACACATTGCCAAGTTGTGGCAATGTGGTTTTAGTTACTGAAGCAGTCTTAAATGTGCTCCACAATCTGGATGATTAGAAAGGAAGTAGCAGGCAGTTGGATTGCAGGCAAGGGGCCAGATAATCGACACAGTTAGGACTTGTAGGTTAAATACTCAGGCTCAGGGACATAAGATGAGCTCTTGATTTTAGAGATTAGGAATGTCAGGTAGCAAAGCAAGATGGCATCGCACACGTACATGGCGGCCGGGTGCTCTTCATTCCTGTGTTTTATTTTGTTAATATTTTATTATTGTACGTTTTATTTTACTCACCACCCCTACATTCTGCCAGGCCAATGACATCTGCAGCTGGCACAAACCTCTCAACGTCGGTTCTGCAGTGAGAGAATATTTCCTCCGAGTTTCTCCCCTTCCACAATTTACCAGCAGACGTAACGAGGAGTCCAGGCTCCCTGTGGATCGTCATCCCCATGGGCAGATGACGGAGATGGCGAATAGAGAGGAAGCAAGAGCAATGCTGCATTGCCAGCGCAATAGCAAGGCACCAGAAGCACAAGGCTACACTAGCGCTAGCGAGGTTACAGCGGTAGCCCCCTAAACCACCGCTCCCTAACATCTTCCTCACAAACCAGATCCCTATTCAATGAACTGAGGCTACAGCTGCGTTCTGCTGCTTTCCCACTAACACCCCTCTAAATGCGCCAGAACTTAGCACCCAATGTAATTTCGTCACACAATGTCAATTGTTGCAATGACAATTGGAGAAGAGCCAATGTCATGGCAGTTAGGCAGATGATCTTCCATAGTGAAGCTGCCAACAAACTTAGGTGTAAGGTTCCTGGATTGGTCATGAAGCGGAAAGTCCCTAGAGGAGACCGACACCCTCAGACCCATCTTGTAAGTTGGAGCTGGGATGTCTCAATGGTTGGTCAAGATGGTACAATGGTCAGTGGTCCACTGGGGGGTGGCATGAGCTCAGGCTGAGTTTCCCTTACCTGGTAGATTGAGTGATGAGCGATGAGTGAGTAAGAGCAGCTACTCTGGGTTAGCCAGGTTCCCCCAACTGTCTATAGTAAACCTTCATGCAGAGGCAACTCCCCTCTGCCTCTGCATGAAGGTCTCTGCTGTGGGCCCATGCCCTCAACCTAACCTGCCACGTTGGCTCCCAGTGTACTCAAGAAGTCCTTCACCAAAGATTCTGGTGGTCCGTGCTGGATGGGGAGAGACTTTGTTAGATTTGCCCCCCGAGCAAGCTACCCTCTGTCAAGGAGACGACTGTATTGGTCCTGTTCTGCCCTCACTGAGTGTTGTCCCCAAGAACGTGTACACAGTTTTACAAATTGCTAAACACTCCCCTAACATAATTCCAAAGGACAGCCTGATGTGTTGGCTTTGGTGGTTTAGTTAGGTGAAGTGTGAAACTATAAACCAGATACAGACAAATAAAAATGCAGCCCCGATACACAACATAGGCAAACCAAATGTTTCACTAAAAGATGCAGTTAGTAAATAAACATTGCCACTTCCAGACGATGCCATATGTAAAAACTGTGAAGGCAAGGATGAAAACGAATGAATGCAGACATTCAACTCACTAACAAAGTCTGGAGAAAAACAACGCTCCGAAGGAAGCAACTCAACATCCTGTTTTCGGGGTTAACAACATAAAAAAACAACTGCTAAGGCGTAATAACTAAGACATGGAGCTGGTCTGGTTCTAGCATGGTCCCCCTGTGGATGTGGTTTCTGATCGTGGTCCGCTGTTCTCTTCCATATTTTGGGAGGAATTCTGCTCTGTCCTTAGGAACAGAAAAAGAGGGAGCGGGCAGTTGGATTGTCGGGGGCTGGTGAGGGATCAGATACCCAACATAGTTGGAACTTGCAGGTTGAAGACTCTCGATCAGGGACAGAAGGCAAGGTCGATTGCCAAGGAACAGGCAAGAAGGCAAAATCAGAATGGAAACAGTTTGAGATCAGCAAGAGGGCAAGCAGGCAATGATGGGACTAAACGGGTAATCAGTCCAAAAAAACCTGCTAAAACTGCGGTGGCAGTGGAAGAAAATGGGATGATGCAGCTTGGAGATTGTGACATCCCGTCTCTCTCTTATCTTTAAAATGCCCTCACTACCCCAACCTACCCACTTCCCCTCCTGACTCTGTCTGGCTATTTGTCTCTTTTGCTCCACGTCTATCTCAAGGGTGTTGTGTCTTAACATTGAATGAATTACAATCAATATTTTGGAGGATGGGAATGATGGTCTATCACAGGGGTCACCAACCTTTTGAGACCGAGGGCTACCTCATGTGTACTGAGTCATACGAAGGGCTACCAGTTTAATACGCTCTTCTGGAATAGAAAATGTGCTCAGTTTACCGTTTGTTATACAGTACATCCATCACTCCATTTTCTCCCGCTTATCTGGGGCTGGGTTGCGGCGACAACAGTCTCAGAGGGGAAGCCCAGACCTCCCTCTCCCCGGACACATCCTCCAGCTCCTCTGGGAGGACCCCAAGGCATTCCCAGGTCAGCTGTGAGACATTGTCCCTCCAGCGCGTCCTGGGTCTTCCTCGCGGCCTCTTCCCAGAGGGACATGCCCGGAACACCTCCCTAGGAAGGCGCCTAGGAGGCATCCGGAAGAGATGTCGAGCCACCTCAACTGGCTCCTCTCTATGTGGAGGAGGAGTGGCTTTGCTTTGAGCTCCTCCCGGCTGAAAGAACTCCTCTCCCTATCTCGTAGAGTGCGTCCCGCCACCCTGTGGAGAGAGCTCATTTCGGCCATTTGTATCCGAGATCTTGTCCTTTGGGTCATGACCCACAGTTCATGACCATAGGTGATGGTAGGGACGTAGATCGACCGGTAAATAGAGAGCTGTGCCTTCCGCCTCGGCTTCCTCTCCAGCATGATGGACTAGTACATCGACCGCATTACTACAGCTGCTGCACCGATCCGTCGGTCGATCTCCCATTCCACTCTACCCTCACTCTTGAACAGGACCCCAAGATACTTGAACTCCTCCACTTGAGGCAGGATCTTGTCTCCAATCCGGAGGGTTGAGATTTTTCGGGTCGAGAACCATGGCCTCAGATTTAGAGGTGCTGATTCTCATCCCGGCTGTCTCACACTCGGCTGCAAACCGCCCCAGCACATGCTCGAGATCCTGGTCCTGGCCAACGAGACAACATCATCTGCAAAAAGCAGCGATGAGATCTTGTGGTCCCCAAACTGGACCCACTCCCTCCCCTGGCTGCGCCTAGAAATCCTGTCTATATAAATAATGAAAAGGACCGGTGACAAAGGGCAGACCGGCCAACATGCACTGGGAACACGTCTGACTTACTGCCGGCAATGCGAACCAAGCTCCCGCTTGATAAGTTATAAATTATCAATAATTATTAACAATACTATACTATGTGAAGACACTGTTAATGTTAATGACCGTGTTGGTGACCCCTGGTCTACCAGAAACTGCTCTAGTCACCACTTTCTCCCCCTGTGTGCTCTATGTATTTTCTGCTTGTGTCTGTCTGCGTACTATGTTATTTACAAATCGAAATTCACGTTTAAACATGGTAAGGCATGTAATCTCAAATCAATTACGGTAAGATGTTTCTTTTTGCCTGAGGGCAGTAAGTTCGTCCTACATCAAAGAGCATGCTGCATGATAAGTAAGTCATACAGGCATACATCTTACTTGGAGTGAATGTAAACACTGTATTACGCACCTGAAATCTATGAGGGAGATGGATCCACTGTTGTTGTACTTGCTCATGTATGTGTGTCCGCTCAATCAGCCACCTGTAATTAAAATACCCATCCTCCCAATAATTGCTGTCCATCTCTCTTCCTCAGTGTTAACATCATAATAAAGGTGCGTAATCAGGCTTCTTCTGTGTGTCCAGTTTTCAGGTGAACAAGGTATAACCTATGTATCAATTGTAATCCAGTTTATCCTTTTCAGCTGGGTGGAATGCTAGCGCCAAATCATAACTGAGGTTAATGTGTGAAGCTGCGTGTTTTTCATCCTAATTACTGGATTGTTAAATTTGAGGCAGTGTTATTGTCGGAACTGTTGTATGTACACTTTTCAGCCAGCTGGTGGCCAAGTGTCCTGATAAAATGATGTTAGATTGCATTGATTTGAAGGTACAGAGAAAGGAGGTGCCAAACAGTTCCTGTATGTTTATGTCACTGTTAGCTCTCCCCATTTCCATGGTAACAGGGTGCATAGATGGTCTCTGAAAGTGCACGTCATGCCAACAGCTTTGCATGCTCTCATTACTGCCCTGTATGGGTCTGATCCAGCTGTGAGAGACTAGAATGGCGAGCTTGTGGGATAGAGGATTCTTCAGTGGAAGCAAAAATGAGAGAATGACCACAGAACAGAATGAAGAATGGTAAGCAACAAAAAGCCTATTGAGGGGCATCCCGTCATACATGTACAGCACGAAGTAGTGCTGAAACAATGGCCAGGAAACAGGTTGAGACTTTACAAAAAACATGTCATAAAAGCTAGATCAATAAGATGATATTTTTGTGATCGCATCTGAAGTTTAGATGTGAGCTCACAGATTTGTTAAAAGATAGCATTACATCACATCACACGGGTGTTAGAATTCTTCAAATGATGTGCTATCTGCCGGAAAACTGTCAGGATTTTCAATGTCAAGTTTTGCTGCAATGGATTACTCTGCTATTGGCTGTCATTCACAGAAATCCCACATTAATAAAGGCCTGATTGTTTGGGGCACAAGCCAACACTTGTCTTGTGTTTGAGCAATTTATCCCCCCTTAAACATGAAATTAATACATATAAGGGAGACCAGCGCTTGTTGTCACACTTTTTACAGTCTTGTGTATTTCTTGGAAGTGATACATCAGATAGAACATGTGTACCAGATGAAAGAACAATGTCTCAAGTACATATTTTGTATTCATGTCATTTACATATTTCGTGTCAATGGAAAGTTATTGGCAATCCAATAAAGAGTGAGCGCCTGTGACAAGTTACCCTAGGTCAGTGCTTCTCAATTATTTTCTGTTACAACAAAACAATTTGCGCCCTCCACTCTCCGCCGCGACCATTAATAATATCCTTTGTCTATGACATCGTTATAAGTACACCTCTGCATAAAATTATATCCTTATTAACATTAAAGAAAACAAAAAAAAGAAAGAAAAATAGTTCAACTTACAACAAAGAATAACTTTAACATTGTGTCTAGTCTGTAACAGAAAAGATTGCATCAATTTGCCTGAAATTGAAAAAATCAATAAATCCTTGTTTAAACTGTTAACATTTTTGACCGACTTATTGCACCATGTGATACTGAAAAATAGAATTAATTAAAATCAATAAATAATAACAAATTCAAATTCAGTTCAGCAACATTACTCGGGGGCACAATATATAAAACACTTTAACCTACAAAACAAAAATCAAAGCAATTAACGTTACGTTAATTTACGCAATATACGTTTTCGCAGGAAACTCCACTGGCTTATCAGCGTGATTGGGGTGTAATGTCTTTAAGCGGCGCCTTAATTTATTTGGCCTCATGCTGTCCGCTGCCAGCATTTTTAGACACAGTAAACACACCGGTCTTTCCTCGTCTCCCACTGTAGTCACAGTGAAGCCAAGCGCCACATACGCTTCGTCATATTTCCTCGTCTTAGCTTTCGGGTGACTTTCTTTTGTCTCATTGTCTTCGTCTCTCTCCGCCTTTCTTTTCATCCCTGTTAAAAAAATCTTCATGTTGTCTCTTGAGGGTTTGTTTTCTGCACTTCATATCGCTTGCTCGATGCAAAAAAAAAAAACCCTACACCATAGAGCTAATACTCCCTGCGCACACTCTGACAATGAGAGCGCCACTGTCAACTACTGTAGTGGATGTGCAATTACACTTTATTCTAGTACGGCAAAAAAAAAAGCATGTTCCCGGGGTCACACGCGCCCCCCTGTCATCGCACTGCGCCCCACTATTTTAGAAGCACTACCCTTGGTGAAGAACCAGTGCTCTACCCTCATCATGGGGCAAGTTGTCAAATTATACAGGGTAAGATGTCACACTTGATTTTCCAACAAATAATACAAGGACAAAGCAATTGCTATGGTTCTTATTTTACTTGAAAATGAAGGACAAAGTTGGGCATTGAAAATAATTACCATTGCATATGAAAGTCACTGAATATGGCCATCGAACAAATTTTTACTGTAAGTATGCTAAATGCACTGGGATGAAGTCCATAGGAACTGCTGTTATCTTCAGTTTTCAGCCTTGAATATTTGTTGGTTTTTATTAGAATAAAAGATTCAGCTGAAGTATAAAGTAAAAGTATGGTTTTATGATGAAACTCAAAGGAGTCCAGAAATGTGGTCTCAGTTTTAAACAAGAACTTCAAGATATGGGCCACACTCAAAACAAAACCAGAAAAACAAAATTTCTTGCTAGTCAGACTTTTCGTCTGAATAACAGCTCTGTCAGTTCTGGCACACACAGGCTGATTTGCCAGGGGTACAGTGTTGATGGGCTCCCCCTTTGCACTTCATCCTGGCTGGCTCCTAATGGCTCTACACCAGGGGTTCTCAACCCTTTTGGTGGTACTGAACTCCACCAGTTTCATACGCACATTCACCGAACTCTTATTTCAATGGCCAAGTGGGGCGTGTCATCACGAATTGTATTAGTTTTGTGTGTGTCTTGACCTCTGCGGAACCCCTGTGACTGAGTCACCAAACCCCTGGGGTTCGATCGAACCCAGGTGAAGAACCAGTGCTCTGCAGAGACCAGGCACAGGGACTCATCTTCTTGAGTTTTTCTTTTTGTACATGCCCTTTGTTTCCTCCCTGCGCTCTGTTTCTTTGGAGTTTTGGATTTGGTTGCCTTGTGTATTTTCGAAAAGCCTTTTTTGTCCTTGTTCCTGCCTTTCTGATCCTAGTTCCTCCTTCACGGGTGTGTCAGTCTGAATGGCAGTTTTTCAGTTTTTCTTTTGTAATCCTTGACCGTCCAACTCTCTTCAACTTGCTTACCTCTGCTTAGCTCTTTTATTGAGCAAAGTGGGGACATTGTTTTCACAGCTGTTTGCAATTAACTCATTACCTTCCTGCATTAATTACATTAGAAGTTGTAAATGCATGGCTGGCTGGAGCAAATACACAATCGACTGTCATAAATTATTCAACAGGAAGGAAGGAAGTGTTCCTCACATATCAAAGCACGGACACTATGTTTGAGTTCAAAGAGTAGTACAGGTAAGTTGTTTGAATTGTTTATGGTGCAGTAAATGAATACATGTGAAAAGAATCCCATTCCATCTTCTCCAACATTCCCCCCTGTTATTCATTTTTAAGCAATACATCAGTTCACTACCTTCTACACAAGGCATTTTCAGAAGTTACATAATTGAGCTTATCAAAGAATAACAGCATTAAGGATAGTCTTTTGGAAATCATCATCTTCTTGGCACGGTTCCTCATATACAGAGACGACAGCTGATTGGATAGCTTTGGTTAACATTGCGTGTAAGCAGGGCAAAACGCATGAAGTAAATACACAAAAAAATAACAGAATAATCAAAATTGGTGTCGAGAACTTGGAACAGGACAGTCCACCAGGCCCCTGACGTCAGCCAAGGCAGAGGGACTGTTTCGAGTTGGCCCGATGCAGGTCATCCTGTAGTTTAATGTGTTCACTGTGTATGTTAGTTAAGTTCGTGGAAGCATCTTGAATATATGTGCAACATTGGTCTCCTATCATGGCACAGGTTCCCCCACGAGCGGCCGGCAGCAGGTCGAGGGCCAGACGATTTTGCAGAGTCATCATCCGCAGAGCCCTCATTTCATTGTTAAGGGCTGCGAAATCTTGATCCACCCTGGTAATCAGATTCTCGACACTGTAAGATAACTCGTTTAGTAGTTGGGAGTGCATTATCACCCCATAGTTCGGGAAGAACCCAGCAGCCAGGCGCCGATCAGCAGGAATCAGGCCTCTCCTGTGCTGGTGGTGATGATGAGTCTCCACCTCAGGATGCAATGACAGGTTGGTTGTGTGGACCATGGAGAAACCTGACAGGAGGAATGAGAGATGGAATGTTCCTGTCCACCCAGGAGGGAACAGGTACAACCTCCCTCCACACGTCCATACTATGTTGGTGGGTGAGGAATATCCCAGCTCTGTTAGTGCCACCACTCTGAGGCTGTTACTGCAATGTCCTGAAAAAGAACACAATAGGATTCTGTTCTCCATTGCTTGTGCTACACACGTTGCATTGGTTTGCCTAGAAAAATTGGCTGGGTTTCTCCACGTCAGAGCTTCTGGCCAGGTTCCAACCCATGGCCAGTGAGCCACCATTTGTTTTCGTGTTTTCTGTAGCTGTGTGGAATGTGGAATGATGCTACACACGTAACATGATTGGTTAGTTGTTCGTCTGGCTGTTACATGAGCTAGGTTCCACCATATGTTATCATTATGATCAGGCTGCTCCAGTTCATGAGTAATGTGATATCAACTTGAAAACCTAGTCGTTATCTGTTGGCCACCTGTAAGAGACCACCAATCCAGGAAGAGGGCCAGGCTGACTCCCAGACATGTAAGGATCGCCGTCTGCTCCCTCTATCCTCGTTTGTGGCGTGGACTGGCAACCAACTGCTAGTCAGGCTACAGGCATTTACCCCTAATAGAGTAGGGATGAGTTGTTTGCTTCACCGACGTTGAGACGTGTTACCAGTAGGAGGCAACACCCCTTTGTAGTCGGACTTCCCCCCTACTCCGTTGGGTCTGCCAGCAACCTCTGCATTTTGCAGTGGCTGAAGTGTATCCAGGTGGATCTCTGCAATCTGTACAGCTGTTGGAGTAGGTAGTATGACCTGGAACGGGCATTACCACTCAGGACTGCGCCAGTGCTTTCTCTTATAATGGCTTTGGTGTAGATCTCCTGGCTGGTTATCATGTTTCTGTAACACAAGATCAGATTCCAGCAGTTCATTAGTTTAGACAGCATCATTTGATTGTAACAAGCATTTCATGTAATCACATATTTTTTGTTCTTCATCAGCTCTTTCCACTACCGGTGGGAACAGTGGCAGTCAAAAAGATTGCCCATACGTCATTTCAAAAGGAGTCAGTCTCTTGTCAGTCGGTGTTATTCTCATATAATTTTACTTAACATAGAGTTCGTAAATACATCAACGATGCGATTATAATCCATTTTCTAATGGATAAAGCCTTGGCCTGGACAAGAGGTCGTCAGGTGGTCCCCAACCATCATGGGGTGTTTCGACCCTTAACCACAACACCCTCAAGTTGGCGGGTCCGCAGTGACTGGCCAGGTCAATGCGCCTTTCATCCAGGCTTCCAGCTATTGTCCTCTCTCTTATGCCAGAGCCAACAGGAGGCTCTCTCTACGGAGACATTCAAGCCAAGGCCCGTCTGTCTACTTCCTAAGTTGCCCTTTTTCTGCTCCATTTGTTCTTTCGACTACTCCTGCACTCTCAGGGTGGTATGCACCATGATTCCTGAATGATTTGCATGTACTCTGCCACATGTTGAACCACCTCATTCACAAAATGTGGAACATTGTCACAAAACTGTAACTCAAAGAAATTCACGTGAAATGGATAAGATGGTTGTGAGAAGCGAACTCTTTTTGGTCTAAAATTACCTTGTGAATTATATTGACCACCGACTGGACAGGCTCTATAAAAATTTCATTTGTGAATCTGAATGTACTGAAATGTCTACTCACCATGTTCACCATCCCCCCTGTTGAGACATGGCATGGCCCATGACTCAAATAGCATCTATCTTATAAAGGCTGCAAGGGAAGACCAGTTTATTTTCGATCAACAAATTTCATTTTCAGTTACGTTTTTCTTTGCACCTGATTTCTAAAAGTTGATGCATCTACATACAAGACAACCCTAATTTTGTCTTGGTCTTTTTTTAACTTCAGATCCAAAGTTTTTGCTCTCTTAAAAAAAAATAAAACAATAAATTGAAAATAAAAACAACTTATGGATGAACGTTTGCATTGAAATTTCACACCAATAACAAGCATCAGCAAATAAAATTAAGATATATTACTCTAAACACATCTTTTAACACCGTCAAATTGACTGCCACTCAGTACAGTTGTCTCTAAAAGGTGGGGCTGTCTGGCGCTCGGTGTTTGCAAAGTCCAACAACTGTGTGTCTTCCTCGTACCGAGACACTGCACACAGCGAGAGAATGGACATAACCGAAAAGAGAAAAAAGGTGGAGTGACAGAAATGAGGAAAGATGATGTAGAGAGAGAACGCCGGCAGCTCCAAAACCTTCCTGAAAGAGTTAGAGAGAGAAGAAAGGCGAGACGAGGAGGTTGAACGAGGGGGTAAATTCTCAAATTGCCCGTGTCAAATGGTCCCACGTCCTCCTCTGTCTCACCCTGGTCAGACCAGACAGTAACCTGTCACCTTGAGTGGTGGGCCAACCAGGATCTGTCTGGTCAGAAAAAGGTCAAAAACGAGAAAGAACAACATCCTGGTGACGTTGGTGGCCACTATGTTTCCTCATCAGCTGGCTTTGGACTCGCCGGATAAACTATTTTTGCAGCGGTAAAAATCACTCTCTCACTGTTGTATTGAGATATGGGCCAAACAGCAGTGCAGAGTACCCTGCCTTCTTGGAGGTCCTCGGTGGGGTACTTGATCGTACTTGATCGTACCCCACCTGGGGACTCCATCGTTCTACTAGGGGACTTAAACGCCCACGTAGGCAACGACAGTAGTGCCTGGACGGGTGTGAATGGGAGGAATGGCCTCCCTGATCTGAACCTGTGTGGTGTTTTGTTGTTAGACTTCTGTGCTAATCACAGTTTGTCAATAACAAACACCATGCTCAAACATCAGGGTGTTCATTTGTGCTCTTGGCACCAGGACACCTTAGGCCGGAGGTCAATGATCGATTTTATAATCGTGTTATCTGACCTCTGGCCGCATGTTCTGGACACTCGGGTGAAGAGAGGGGCGGAGCTGTCAACTGATCACTACCTCGTAGTGAGTTGGATCCGGAGGAGGAAGCCGGACAGACGCGGCAGGCCCAAACGTGTTGTGAGGGTCTGCTGGGAACGTCTGGCGGGGCCCTCCGTCAGAGACACCTTCAACTCCCTCCTGCGGGAGAACTGTAAACAGATCCCGTGGGAGACTGGGGACATAGAGTCCAAGTGGACCATGTTTTCCACCTCCATAGTCGAAGCAGCAGCCCGAATCTGTGGCCGTAAGGCTGCGGGTGCCTGTCGTGGCGGCAATCCCCGAACCCGGTGGTGGACACCGGAATTAAGGGATGCCGTCAAGCTGAAGAAGGAGGCCTACAGGGCTCATTTGTCCTGTGGGTCCACTGAGGCAGCTGACAGGTACCAGCAGGCCAAGCGTGCGGCAGCCCGGGCTGTCGCGGAAGCAAAAACACGGGCCTGGGAGGAGTTCGGAGAGGCCATGGAGAGGGACTATCGGTCGGCCTCGAGAAAGTTCTGGCAAACTGTCCGGCGCCTCAGGAAGGGAAAGCAGTGCTCCACTAACACTGTCTAGGACTTCAGTCCTATAGACTTTTAAGTTCAAGAAATCCAAACTCCTTTCTTTTATTGTTTTTGTAATTTTGAATTTCGGGAACTCTAACCCCAAGGACTATTTTAAACATTAGCACCTAAAAGAATTTCTGAAAAATGCTGGAAATGCTGGAAAGTCATTAACATCTAGTCAATCATCCAATTTTTTTGGGCAAAGCGCATGGTGGATTATTTATTTATTTATTCATTTATTTATTTGCACCTTTTGTGAGGACAATTCCATGACCAATGACCATGTTTTCTGCATATGTAGCACATGTTCAAATTTTCTCCCCCTTCTGTTACCTCCCCCTCGTGTTTTCCCCGGTAACGACCCTCACATCCCCCACGACCACTGTGTGCTGGGGGGTTAGGTCAACCATGGAAAAACACAGCATCTGATGTGAAGAAGGCAGCTGCGCTTTTTTTCTCTTTTTCTTCTTTTGCGTCACCTCTTCTGCACGTCTGAGTAGAACTGGCGGATCACCTTCATGGCCAGTGACGGCTCCCCGCACCGCTCCCTTATCCTTAGCAATTTTCAAAACACATTGAAACACTTGCACAACCTTTAAACCATTTAAATGATGTACTTCTCTAACCCCACCTCTATCTACACTTTCATCATCCTCTTTCCTCTGCACTGCCAACACATTTACCTTCTCTTTCCCTCATCTAACACCTTCTTTCCTTTTCCAACTTACTGAATTCCATAACTTTGCACATTTTAATTCCCGTAGTAAGTAAGTAATTTTTATTTATATAGCGTCTTTCACAGCCGGGGCTCAAAGCGCTTTACAATCGGAAAACAGAAATTCGGGGTTACAGGATAAGAATACTTCAGCAAGAGCGTTACATTACAGACGTGGGAGAGACACTGGTATGTGAGGGCCTCGCAAGGACACTAATCAGTGGATAGAGTTATCAGTCCCATTTTGGATAATGGGCACGGCCAGCAGCCAAACATAGGCGCGACCTGAAACCTGACCCAAAAGCGGACTCGAGAGGTGGGCTTTGGGAGCCGGGGAGGGAACAGGTTGAAGGAGAGCCCGTGCACAGTCACAAAAATGAGGAGAAAGAGCCCTCGAGATGCCTTGCTAGGAATGCAACCTTGGATCTAGATAAGATAAGGAGCCTGGAGTGTGTGAAACAGAGCAAAATGTACAATTTCGAGACAGGGAAATCACAGATCAGAAATACAGACTTTTAGACGCAACAGTGAATCTGATACTGGAGCTGTTTAAATTTTGTCGTGAGCGGCGAACCGTCCATTCTTTGGGAGCGACTTGGCTGATGGAAAAGTCTCAAAAGTTAGCTTGTGTGTCCCCAGATAGTATCCAACTGTCTGTTTTGGCCGCTGCTCTTTCCAGGTCCGAAAGTCTCTCATTCAGACCTCTGAAATGGTTATTTGAAACTTCAGACAACTGTTTGGACTCCACGAGTGAAGTTGCCTTCTTTAGTTTGCAGTAGACAAGGGCCATTGCACATCCAATCAGCAGAAACCCAGCCACAGTAAATCCGAATAGGTACACATCCTCCACGCCTTCTACCTGTAGAGGGGACAGACAGATCAGGCGCCAGGCTCCCCAAGGATCAGCAGCGTAACCCGAGGCTTCGGTCCCCCCGGGGTTGGCTGAGTCTCTAGGACTCCCTTTTCTGGTTGAAAAAAATAGTATCAATAGCGCTCAGCGACCAGTTGATCAATTCCATAATGATTTTTGAAGTTGCGCATAGCCTGGGATCCAAGGAAAAGACAAAAACTGATTGTAGCAAGCGTAACAGGGAGAGCAAGGAAAGAAGCGACTGCACTGGAGGAAGGCGAGTGCAGTGTCTTTTGCTTTCATAAATCATTTACATTACCTTGGGGTTATTCTACCTTTTTTATCTTTCCCTACATTCTTTGCTCACACTTTTGTTTTACCAAAGCGATTGTCCCTCTCTGAGCAAGAGTGTATCACCTTCTTGCTCGACCAAAGCTTCACTTCCCGACCAAACTGTCTCATCTCTCTTTCCTCTCCTCTTATCCATCAGCTCACATTCTCATCTCCTTTTGACTTCTCCACATTCTCCATCAGTTTCATTCTGTCCTCAATCTCTCCACCACAACAACTACTACAATTCCACATTGTCAGTCAGTCAAGTCAAGTCAAAAGTCCCCATAACAATTTTGTATTGCGATACATGGATAATACTTCTGGATTATCCGTCCTTTTCCCCCAATCGTTACTTCAAAAACGATTGTGTATTGATTCACAAATAATGCTTCAGGGTTATCTGACCCTTCTCAATTAGGATAAGAATTTAGGCTTATTCTGACCTCTGCTGGTCGTCTTTTCCTCTGGTGTGTGAATCCCTTCAATCTGAGTCGGGCAAGTTGGAGGACAAAGTTTTATCCACTGGTCTGAAAGAATTCACCTCTCAAAACTTTCTGTTTCGGATCACCAAGTGACTCCTGTCGTCGACGGGCTTTGGGCGTGTCGTCTCTCGTCCGTCCTCAGGTATGTTGGGATCCAGCTCAGAGTACCAAATAATGTTGGGGTTGAACACCCCTTTTGATGCTTGCAAGGGAAGAGCAGTCGAGAAGCATGAAAGGTCTCCGTCCAACTCTCTTCAACTTGCTTGCCCCTGCTTAGCTCTTTTATTGAGGAAAGTGGGGACATTGTTTTCACAGCTGTTTGCAATTAACTCATTAGCACTGCATGAAAAGTGGGACTAGGGACTGCAAACGCCGCGTTTGTCGGCGCTACAGATTGTCGAAGACAGCAGCGGCCAGACCCGGCTTGAGTGTCCGCACTCAGTATTGGTTGAAACCACCACTCTTAAACCAGAGAAATCACTCCCGCTTGGTCGACATTACCACTGTTTAACTAGAAAAATCACTCCTGATTGGTAAATATATACACTCCAATCACTCCTGATTGGAATATATATGTATAAAGGAAAATTGCCCACAGCAGTTTATTCACAAGACCTTTATTACACACAACACACACACACAACTTTGTACAATAAGGCTAGCACACAGCCTCCTCCAACAGTGTTTTAAGAGTCTCTGTCTTGTCGTAAACATCGGTGGTTTGTTGCCCTATAATTCGGATCCCCCTCCAATCGGGACTGTTGCATTGCACACAGGTCTGTGAGCTCCTGGCTTCGAGAGGGTGGAGGTCTCACAATCCAATCAGCCACTCCGTCAACGATGCCGTCTTCCTCCTCAGACATCATTCCAACAGTCTGTCTGGCAGTCAGCAGCTGTAATTATATCAGATATAAGGCGATCAGTATTGCACAATGCATTGAATAGGGACACAACAGATCTATTAAATCACTGAATGTGAGGAGTGGACTGTAATATTAAAAAGAAAACTCACCCTCTGTTTCCTAGCCCGACTCCGAAATGACCACTCAACAGCCTCCGCCTGCGCCGCCAGATCGGCTGCCTGTATCTGTATTGTCTCCTTACACTCTCGTAATATGTCTTACAGGCGGCTTGAAAGCAAACAATGAGTTGTATGAATAAATACATCCTTGCTTTTAAAAGTAAGCAGAAAATAGCAAACGTTACTTACAGGCAATAGTGTCGTTATCTGTATCCTGCGCAGCAGAACTTGAAGCGATTGCGGTCACTAAAAATGCCGTCACAGCCTGGTTGTGTGGCGAGGTCAGTCTGTGAAAACAAAATCTGTAGTTAACCTGAGTATCTGTTTGTTATGACGTGTTTCATATGCAGCAGAATGAACGCATATTCTTTAAATCTTACCCTTGCTCCGGATTGTAGTGCGTACAATTCGCCCCAGAGAGACGGCGAACTGCATCCTGTAAATACACAGAAACACATTGTTATAAAGCAACTTACACTGGTTCAGGCTACTTTTAGCTTGGGCTACTTAAAAAAACAGCTTTGCTTTCAGGCTACTTTTAGCTTAGCGAGCAGACACTGCACATATTCTTAATGCCATTTTGGGGGTTGTGTACCCGTCTTCTCTTCGGCTTGGGCTCTTCTTGTCTACTCTTCTCCAAAGCGGCCAATATCCTTGCCTCCATGGCCAGCATCTTAGCGTCGATGTCGGCAGAAAACGAGGACATCTGCCGAGAGAGCCCACCGATGGCGGTCAAAAGGAATTTCTTGCCAGTCTATCGACTTGCTCGGGAGTGTTCGTGTCCACGGAGAGGAGTTGTCGGGGAAGTGAAATTGAGATGACGTCCAGCCATTGTAGTAATCAAATGTAGTCAAAAGTGAAAAGCAAACTTGCAGAAACACAGGATTTATACTATATACTTTTATATTTAAATTAGATTTATACTATTTATATTTATAAAGTCAGTTAGTTTTTTCTCTGAGTATGTTTCTTTTAGAAAAGTTTTCTAGAATAGTGTTCTACGACAATTCCCGGCAGTTGTGGGTGTTTCCTGCTAAATGTCCTGTGCTGCCGCAAACCTGAAGTTCCACGTCAATCGTTAATCTACAGTGCTGATCACTGTTGAAAATCGCACTTTTCGTGCAGTGTAGCTTCCTGCAGTAATTACATTAGGAGTCGTAAATGCACGGCTGGCTGGACCATTTGTCAGTGGCAAAATATGATTGCATTTTACAGAAGGGAATATAAGGGAATGTACATAAGGTCACTTTTTTTTTACAGATAATTTGAAGTAATACTGATTTATTTTGTCCTTCAAATATTCAAATCCAGGGTAAGACCAAAATCTGATATAATCTTTCGACTATAGAAATTTCATCTTTGATATTGTTGCTAACTTGTCCATACTTCATTTACCCTTCTGTTGCTCTCAGTTGCTCGGCTTTCAAAAGAATCAGCTTTGCCTTTTTTGGTTCCCAAACTTTCACAATTTGCAAACTATCTATTCTGTAAACAGTATTTAAATACAGGCACAGCTGGGTACAGACACAGCAATTTAAATACCACTTAGGCATGTGCCACAAGTGCATTTTGTGTTGTAGTAGCTTTGTTTTTTGCACAAACTCATCTGCTTGTTGAGTTGACTGTGAATGAACTTATATTTTGCACAAAATGAAAACATACTAACCCTAGAAGACAATGAATGATGTCAGTTGCCACCATCAGCTTGGATGAAATGAAAATAAAATGAAAATGAATTGCTCCGTTGGCAATTGATTCGGTCAAGGGGCAAGTGCCAGCAGTGTTCACTTTCTGAGCTGAGTTAGTGCAAGTCATGCTCAGGAGCTGTCAGTGTGTGTTTGCAAAGCCCACATGTAACAATGTGTGTGATATCTGAAGTTGATTGAATGATTGGTTGATTGATTGATTGATTGATTGATTGATTGATTGATTAAGTAGAATCACAGTTACCAGTCTATCATATCAAATAAGTGTTCCATTGATCCTACACCCCAGCACCATGTTTTCATGATCATTAGAATATCTCAACACATCCTCCATCCACATACTCAAACACACTGCAACATCCAGTAGACAAAGAGCAGTCAGGACCAGAACATTGTTTGTATTTGGTGTTTGTTTGTGAATGCACACATCAGGATGTGTGCATGCATATTTATGTATTTGTATGTAGATACAAAGATACACAATATGCTTTGCATTAATCTGACTGACCCACATTGAGAGTTTTGTGTATAAAGAGACAGTTTAAGGGGAGAAAACAAAGCAGTAGTTCAGTGCACTTGTGTAATTGAGCCGGTATTTTACTCCCATGCATGTGCGCTGAGGTGTAGTACTTAACCCAGTCATCCACCAACCCCTGGGTGCTAACTGTAATGCTTCTGCAATTCACATTATGCATGCAGACAGGCGCACGCGCATGCGCGCAGGAACGCACACACACACACACACACACACACACACATCCACACACACACACACCCACACACCCACACACACACACACCCACACACCTACACACATACACACATACACACACACACACTGCCAAGTCATTCTGGTGATGCGATTACAAGGGGGCATAGCCGCTTTTCTCCAGCATTCCATATTTATGACTTACCCTTTTAATCTCCTGACCCCCTGCTATCCCCCCACCTCACACACCACCACTCAGCAGGATGTATGTGTCTGCAATGTTGTGTATGCATCTGCAGATTTCTCCTCAATCCTGTGAGGTCTTTATGCATGTATACCTTCTTATCCTATTGATTTTACTGTTTCAACATCTGCCTAAGTGACGTGTACAAATTCTGAAAGAGAAAGAAGACAACAAAAATAAGGAGCTGCGTAAAGTCGATGAAGAGCCAATTCTGCTGTGAAAGGAAGACGGATTACTGATTCAATTGAATGAAAAGGGTATTTTGTGAGATAGCGCCTTAGTAAGTTTTGCATTCTACATCTTTACGTTGACACTCTCAAAAAGAAATGTCACCTATGGATTGAGACCAAACCAGGGTGCATGCAAATGCATCAGATACTAGTTTGTTATCTAATCAATCAAAATGGACAGATTTTTGCCATCATGTAAACCAGCTTCCCGTTTCACACTCTCAAGGATTTTGTCATCTCCAAAGTTTGAAATTTTTAAAGTAAGTATTGAAAATACTGGTAATAGTGAAATAATACTGATAGTGATAGTAATAGTGAGAAGACTTTATACTTTATCACTAACATTAATGGAAATGCAGTGACAGGCTGATAGAAGAAAGACACCGCACAACACAAATTCACATCAGCCTATACAAAAATAGCTTTGTATCAACAAAGTTTCTGCAATGTTTCTTTATGCCCAAACAGTCAGGTAACTGCCAATCTTGAATGTTTGTGTTGAGGTTTGTCAAGTGACGGGCAGGAGTCAAGCGCAGAACTTCAGCAGAAGAAAGTTCAAGGGCAAGGTGTTCAATCCAAAAGTCAAAAAGGCAATATCCAGAATACAGGCAGAGGTTAGAGTAATCATAAAGCAAGAACAAGCATAGCATGGAAAACGCATGGCTTGAGCAAACTTAAATAACCAATCTCTAATTGAAAAATGACAAACAGGTGTGTGCGTAAATTGGCGCATCACGAAATCACACGCGGAAGCTCTCACAAAGGCATGGTTGTAGCCCAGTGCACACATGACTCATGTCCACAGATACACAATGACACAGTAAGGGTTGCCAGGAAACATCCCTCATGGGCAGGA